>JABUQX010010803.1:0-7500 GCA_015478945.1 Trachelipus rathkii
ATGGCTACAAGACGTGAAAGGCATGGCCGACCGAATTATTAACATGAGAACACAATTACGAGACAATCTTAAAAAAGAAGGATCTTCGAAGGATTGGTCTCATATCACAGATCAGATTGGAATGTTTTGTTTTACTGGAATGAAACCTGATCAGTGAATAATACCTAATTTTCATTAGATGTATGAATATATATAATTTCATACTTAATAATCATCCGCCTTCTTTCCCGAAGTACATGGGGTGTAAAGGTGCGTGACATGCTACCAGAGAAACAGTAAAAGTATATATTAAGAAGAATCATGAACAAGTACGTAAATGAAGTAAGCGCAGCCTTTAACCGCCTCCCTTATATAAATACTCATATATATTATTATGTAGAGAATCATCGTTTACGCAGTCACTGATAATAAATTCAACCCTTAGAGCTTTACACTAAGTAGTGAACTAGGGATAAACGCCCCTCACTAGGTCATAATCCGTTCAGTGTATTACCAGGTGTACCATCCCTTGGCGCGATGGGGGTGGGTCACAAATACAAACTGGAAAAATGTCCTCACATGGATAATCCCCGAGCCATTGAAACCTCGATACAAAACTTAATTCCATTTAGAGTACATGCCTCCGATAATCCATATTACTCAAAAAATATCCTCTTTTCACCTCTGCGACCAGTAAGGGCAATACACATCTCTCCGGCATTAATTTAACTGACTACGCAGTATATACTGATACATTTTCTTCAAAACGGTTCTCTACCCAGCCGGAATAAGTCACATAAAAATGTTAAAAAAGAGAAAACACGACCTATTCGGGTCTCTCACAGGAAATACATGTTACAACATCAAATTATATTATCTATAAACCATCTTTTAAACTATTTTATAGATATCCATTATCCACATGACCAAATAAAACCATTCTCAACTTGCATATTCTTTAAATTCTAACATCGTAACCACAATAATACTATCTCGACATACACAGACTTGCTACCTTGCTATATACGATATTTCTAGACTCCTTTCCTAAATTTTTTGTGTTATCCTCATTCTATTTATTCCCAGTTAAATTTTTAAGTTACCAAGGTCAATTTCTTTGTTTTTCCTATCATATAAACTGCCGAAATGGTCCGCTCATAACTTGATACCACATGAACTCTTTATATTTACAGTTCCTTGCAGCTGAAACACCTTATAATATTTGTTCAACTGAGATAGAATGACAAAGATAAAAGGTTCATTTAAAACAGCAGAGGAACAACAGAAACATACAACGATATTGTTAATATGCAAGAACTCATCTAAAGTTGCAAATTACAGAAATTGATAAGTCTCACTTTTACTAAGAAATTAAACTTTCGTCAAGCTCATTCGTGCGCACGCCATTCCTACCATTCAATGTTCACTTATCAAAAGCTTTCCTACTGACGAGCATCTATTAAGCAATTCATTCTCTATCTACTCTTTAATAGAAGGAAATTCCTCTTGGCTCCTGTACATACATAATATCTTATTGTCCAATCCTGAAAAAATCGAGCTATGAATCGGCGCATTGTACAAACATCTGGGTACACCTTGCTTCCATGTGCTAACTGAGCTCCATTCTAAGACCATAACATCTTCTCCACTATCCGTGATGTTGAAACTGTCCTCAAAGCTAGGATCTAGAACAGACTTGTACTCTGCTGTATTATTACGTGAGACTTTGTCAAAGACCTCTTATCTCTTACTTTGTTTGTCAAGCCAGACATTTAATATCCCCTTTGCTAACACTGATCTCTCCTATCTATATTCTATGCGATCCAATATACATCCTCCTTTCTATGATTGAAGCACTAGCTATCACACGAAATCATCCGCTAGTAGATAAGACGATACGAGCATCACAGATGCTTGCGTAGTGCAAACTCTCTCACTTTCTTCACTTCTCCATCATCATATTCTACCTCCTACGCCATCTCTCCGTCGACCCTGCAGCTCACTGTTGGCGCTCTCCCACAAGTTCATAAGTTGCTTTCTATAAGCCCATCCTATCCAATCAAATTCACGAATAATCCTAATAGTAAGACATTACAGATTTCCCTGTATCTCAAAACTACCGCTACGATTCTAAATTAATTAAACCAATCACTTTATTCGAGACTTATATCACTCATTTTATATCTTACTAACACGTATATTATATACATTAACCTTCACTATCGTCATTGTACGTAACTTTTATATAGATTATTCAGCATACAGAAGCCTACCACGCTAACCGTATATATATGCCATAGAGCTTTACCCTTAAATTATTATAAATCGATTAGATATCGCCTGATTCACAATATCTCATAAACCTTAATTGCAATTATAAATATCTCTTATTTATCCTCAATTACTATATTTTGTTTCTTCAAATGATATATAATTAAATAGATTATTAAATCCACATCAATTAACTTCTAAACCACTTTATACTATAACGTGCAACCTTGTTCTCTCATCACCATCAGTCCTTTTACAGGATATATATCACTCAATACGCCATAAAACCAAGCATATATCTTCTCTACACACACGTCAAATTAATACTAATTCTACTACTGCTATATAATTCCTTAAGATTATCATATTCACCTTTATTCACTACCCATATATACACTTAATATATATAATATATAAATTATATGAACAATAAATCTATATATTTTAGCTTACTCGCTCCATCCTCGGAACTATTACCCGCTCCATATACTACGCTTTATTACATAATACAACTTTACCTAATAAATACCAAATCAAATTCAATATTATTATCTACATGCGCTCCGTTTCTTGATCATTTAACCAGAATTTCTATCTATATACCATTATATTTACACTAATATCTTTACAAACTTATCTCATTTATAATGTATTCTAGGCACTTTCCATTATTAAACCCTCTTTGTTAACATCTTCTATACTTTATTACTATATCGTTGCCACTTTGCTATATCCACGGCTAAATATTGGCGAGCTAGTCTAAATCTCAGGTTATACTATTGAACCAAAAATAGAGAATCACCACTAATCACAAATACACCCTATATCATTTAAGATTCTACTGCATCTTACTCAGTCCCGATAAATCGGCCTCAGATCAAATTAATAATATCAAAGAAATCAAAAAAACATAATCTCAAGTATTTTACGTACTAGTTGATTCCCAATCATACTTCTCCCACTCCTCGCATCCCATTCTTAGGCATCAGAGATGATAGAACCTAATAGCACATAGCACTAATTTATTATTCTAGCGCCGACTTGAATTCGATCACAGCATGTTATGCTCCCTTATTAAACTAATGGTCTAGGCAAGTCATCTCTGATAAAAAGAACCGAGTGAAAAGGCTTGCGCGCACTTTTGCACTTTCCACGCTACGCAAGATTGACTGTTTGCCTTTGTATCACCCAGCAGCATTCATCACTCCTTTTGTTACTCCTCCTCCTGATTTTATCATTGCGTTATCTTTATTTTTTTATTATTTACTCTTTCATGAATCGAATATAAAGCATCTTCTTTTCTAAGTATATGCAACTTCTTCTCTTTTCTACATTCACTGCTACCATCACTAATATTAGGCGAGGTGAATCATGCTTTTTTTAAATGAAAAAACCTCAAACATGAAGTCTTCTTCATTTAATGACCATTCAAACCTACCTAACGCTTTCTGTGTGTTTAGCTGTGTAACTGGAGCTCCTGCATCCACCCGGAGTTCGTTCAATACACCCTGCACGATCCTAACGTGCTGATATACATTCTTCGCCAATTCTAAAACAAATCATATAACATGTGGAAGCATAACTAAAAGGAAATACTCTCATGTTATCTAAAATCCCACATGACTATGTATATATCACTCATATCCAGACTGATTACCCTAGTATGCAAAGAATGAGAGCTCTGTAAAAATAATACTGATACGTTATCCAATCTTATTCACTTTTTCGATATTTATATTAAATATCTTCTCTGGCAATTCTTATACATCGAGTACATTCCTGTACTTCAGCTTGTTCTAACAACCTAAATTCAGGGCATACTTGATGTTCGTACTGGATTCTGCATAATGCCTAATTATACATTAAGCAACACTCATTCATTTATTCGTAAGTGGTTCTTACACAATTCTTACTTGCAACGTGTATGAGATATATGAATGGCCGCCTGACAGACGCAGGACATCTTTTGACTTCCCGAGGCACGAATAAGCCTATTGAGCTTTTCCTTTTCTTCGAATTGGCAAGATGGTTACTTTGAGAGGTGCTGATGGATCGGTAGGCGAGAGCTCCACTATCTTATATACTGAATCGCGTCCTTTAACACGAGCATATCTTATTTCAAAATAAACAGCGCAAGCCTAGAATACTCGTAGCATTTTCGCCACGTTTACTCTCATTATCTTGCTCTCTACTACTAGGCTATAAAGAATTATTTTCCTTTATTGTTATTATTTGTAGAACCTGCAAATATATTTTTTTTGTTTTTGATTATTTTTGGAAAATAGTATCAAAATGAGGGGCAGCTTCATACATTCATTAATTGAGAATTTCACTTTTAATTTATAATCAGGTGAATTCCTTTTTGAAGCGGATTTACTAGTATCTAGATGCCATTCATACACTATATTCTATTTATATGATAAATGAATATATTTACAATAAGAAGAACATACTAAAGCAACTCTCGTCACCTCTACACTATGATACAAGAGTCATGATTTCTCGTAACTACAATCACTTTGCAACTTATCGGTTGCGCGATCAGGTCAACACTACTGACATACAGCCCTTAGCAACGCCCTTTACCACTGACCGGACGTCTATTACGTCTCTTGGATTTAATCGGTTCACACACGACACATTCAATGATAGATTATTATTGTGATCAATTACAACATATGATTCTCATTATAACCAAATAATTATATAAGTTTAAACAGTGTTGTGTTTATGCATTAAAATGTTTGTATGTTTGTTTATATCTAAAGGATATGTTTAAATGTACCTTTCATTTTATGCAGCTTTTTATTTTCTGTTTATAATAGAATTTTGTATTTTATGTATTCAAATATTTTTATATCAAATATTTGTATATATGTAACCAGTTATGCTCCGTATTTGATATTCTTCAAATTTTCATTGTATATATTCTTGCCTTAATATCTATTTATCATTATGATCTTCGGACATAAATAAATAATGCTACCACACGGACTCATTGGATTTGAAAGGTAACACTTAACAAAGTGCTATTTACTAAGTATATTATACTTCTTGTATAATTATTATAACATACTGTCACGAGTCTGATGACTCGCGGAGTAATGAGCACTCGCATTATAAATTTGTAAACTTTTAATTTTTATAGGATTCGTACTTATGCTAAGATTTTGCGCGAGCAAAATTTTAGTCAAAGTGAAAATACATACTATATAAACCCGTCATTATGAGATACTCTTCACAGTCCAGATAAATCATCGATCAATTATTAAGAACAAATCTCTCACTCACAAATAATATCCCAGACATCCTCCGCAGAGCGATAATTCACGGAAAAGGCTGAGACTTGGAATTCCGAATCAAAATTTTGCCGCTAACGAAGAAGTCAGGCACAGTTCGATAAAACGCAAACTGGAAAAGGCTGCGAACTTGCAATTCGCCTACAGAGAGTATCTCCAACAGGAGGGACTTTTCATATATATATTTAATATTTTCATTGCGTATCCTACTTATGTTAAATAAAAACATCATTTCAAATATGAATCTCTAAATTACCATCCTCTTATATAGGGTGCTTGCTCTTAAAGAAACCACCAATCTAGCAAGTCGTACCTATATATATATATATAATAATATTATATATATATATATATATATATATAATATATATAACAATATATTTATATATATATATATATATATATATATATTATATATATATATATATATATATATATATGATAATTCTTTTTTTCTTTCCCAAATCTAAAGAGGATTCTTCATCCTGTCAGCGGCAAGCATCTCTCTCCAGACATCCTCCTCCTGCACATCACCTCTATTTTACAACTCTCTCTTTTTTTGGTAGCTGACACTCACTTTCCAAGGTCTTCATGACTACACATCTCATTCTTCCGATCATATTCAGCCTTCGGTCCTCATGAATGCGTATCCATTCCCCATCCTTCTCATCTCTGTATTCCTTCTGCTCTCCCTCTCAGAGCTCCCCAGCCTCCAATCTCCCCACTCATTCTCAGCTACTCATCCTTCATTTATCCTATCTCTTCTCTAATTACTCTTCTTATTTCTATATCACCCACCCTTGCATTTAAATCACCTGAAATAAATTACGTTATCCTTCTTTCATTTGTAATTCTCACTCTCATATCTTCATAGTTTCCGCTCCGTACAGAACTCGTTGGAAGTCAGTTAACTCCCTTAAACAATCAACTTTTTTATGACCCTCTATTCCGCACGTTTCATCTTTCATCATGGGTATGCCGCTTTCATAGCTCAATCCATACTTTCATTCTTCGCGTAATCTCTCCTCCCCTTCCTGCCCTTCTGTTAAAACATCCTCGAGATAATTGGGCAGGTATTTACCCCGCGCCTTCTAACTCATACTCCCTCACCAATCATCCTCATCCCTCCTCATTTCCCTAAGGTCCTACCTTGTCTACCTCTATCTGCTCTATCTGTACCACCGCTCTCTTCATCCTCCCAGCTTTCATCAACTCCCTCCCGCAAACCACCTCCACTCATCCACCTCCTCGAAATCGTCTCCTCATCTCCTCGATTCACACTGCCAGATCGTCTCACCTTCCAATTACCCTTGCTCCCCCTTTACATCTCCTCCCAGTCCTCCTCTCTTTCTCACTATTTCCCTTACACTCCCACCATGTGCTACATCTACTATACCACAGCAGTGGCGCCATAAAACCTCCCCTGCTTCAACTCTCCCGTTTCACCATCAAACTCCTATCGTTCTCCCCGCACCGCACTCGTCTCTACATTACACTGCTTATCTCATAATAACTTTCTATCCACCGCCATCTCTTATCACATACTACTTCACCATTACCTCTCCTGGCTCTGCAAGAGGCTTTTTCCTTGGCACCCCGATCAAATGCCTTTCTGCAGTCGCACTGAAAAGCAAAGAATCTCTTGCCCATATTCCCGCTCTTCTCCAGAGACCATTCTCAGTGTTGAATCAAGAGGTTCGTCGTTCCTCTTATACACTATATCATATCTAATACATCCACATCCTCACCTTCTTCTATCTGTACCCTCTTCTGTCTCTTCAACTCTTCTCCAATAAAGACTTGCTATATTTTTTGCAAGATGTCATAAATTTTTATACTTTTTGTAAGGATATATACTATATATAATATATATATAACTAATATATACCTATATATTATATATATCATATATATATATATATATATAATATATATATAATATATATATAAT
>JABUQX010010803.1:15000-17500 GCA_015478945.1 Trachelipus rathkii
CGTTAGGTTAGGTCAGGTTAGGTTAGGTTAGGTTATGTTGATAGGTTAGGTTAGGTTAGGTTAGGTTAGATTGTTAGGTTAGGTTAGGTTAGGTTAGGTTAGGTTAGGTTAGGTTAGGTTAGGTTAGGTTAGGTCAGGCCAGGTTAGGTTAGGTTTCGTTAGTGTATTTTCCAATTTAATATTGAAAATTATGTGGTTTTGGGGTTACTCTTCTTTTATTACTATAACAAAAAAAAAAAAAAAATTCTTTTTTTTTAAGTTATGTGCCATTCCCATTAATATATATATATACATTACTATATTATATATAAATATATATAATTTACTATTTTATATTTTATATATATAATAGTATTATTTATATAGTTTGTATATTGTATATATAATATATATATATATATATATAATATATAATATATATATATATAGATAGTAAGTGATGGGAAACTGATGTGTAAATCGGGCCTAAAGACCCTGCCTATAGACAGTTTTGCGGTTTACCCTATGGTATTTCTTTTGGCCGGAGGGTTTAGCCTCCAAAATAGGGCAGAGCCCGCAGAGGGGGTTTTTTTGTTCCTAAAAGGGCACCTAGAAACCGCTAAATTTGTCCTTTTTTAGCATTTTTGGCACTTTTTTTAGCTAACTTTTTGTTTAACGTTTTGTGTCATAATTCTAGGTCAAGATCCCCAACTCCGGAGGATTTTGGGGGATTTTTCCCATTGGACCCTGCACGTCGAAGGCAAAGACTTGAAATCCACTTTCGGAAGGTTTTTGGAAATTCCAGTCATGTCGGCAGCTGACTTGGAAATTTTCCGCATTTCATCAAGATTTTGAACGTTTGAATACGTCAAACCTAAGGGTTTTTAAGGTCGGTGAGACCGAATTTAAGGTCTGGAAACCGACTTCCGAGGTTCTGAGCCTGAACTCAAGGATTTTAGCCCCAGAAGTGGAGGCGGAGTCCCCAAAAGGGGGCTTTTTGGTTCCTAAGAAGGTTTTAAATGATCGATAGATCATTTTTGACGGTTCCAATCAATTTATCGTGATCGATTACCCTATATCGATCTTTAAATCGTCTTTCTACGTGCTCTGGTTGGTTTATACCAGAAAAATGTAATCGAAAGAAAATAATTACAATAATTAACAGTCGATTAATCGCTGTAGTAATATGCCCACCTGGGCGAACCCACCCTTTTCGATAGGAAGGAATAGAGCTATCGCTTTCAAACTTGGTATATGGTCATTGTGTGTGATAAACTGATCACAGACGAGTTTTGGTGACCGTAGGTCACCCCTAAGGGGTGCTGCCCTTAGCGCCAAGGTCAACTTCGTCTGAAAACACATGTTAAGGCTTAACGTAATCGGAGTGAAATTTGGTGTGAGTGTATATGTGCACGTAATCTCGTCGGAGACGAATTACGTCCTCTGCGTTCCCCCGTAAGGGGGATGCTGCCCCCCGTAAAAATTAAAAAATGATACGTAGAAGACTGAAACTTGGAGGCTGGGTTGAGGAGTCGGAGTCGGAGACGGAGATGGAAACGGATTCGGCTTCGGAGTCCAGGGACCCCCGGAGGGGGGTCCCCAGTTGAAAAAGAAGAAGAAATGCATGGAATGCAAAACAGAGGAAGAAGAAGAAGAAAGAAGAAAGGAAGAATGAGGAAGGAAGAAGGAGGAAGGAGGAAGGAAGAAGGAAGAAGAATGAAGGAGGAGGAGATCCTGAGAAGGATTCAGAGTCGGTACCGACACCGGTGATGGAGCCGGTGCGGTGCGGTTATTAAATTTTTTGTGTAATGATAAGCAATGTTAGCTCATATTATATAGGTTATCGAGTATGTAGATTTCGAAAATAATGGTTTCAGAACAAAAAAAAAAAAAAATAAATAAATAAATAAATAAATAAAATTTCTTACACTTTTTATGTTTATAACTTACAAATTTACGTTTTTACATACCCTAAAGCAGTAAATCACTAAATCAAACCACTATCCAACCTCCCTCCTGACCATCTGTGATCTATTGATCTATTGATTAAGGTCGAATTTTTACTAAAATTGGTCCATGTCTTACATACCTAAAGCAGTAATCACTAATCAACCCCTATCCAACCTCCGCACCTGACCATCTGTTGATCTATTGATCTTATTGATCTATTGATTTAAGTCAAATTTTTTACTAAAATTGTCATGTTTTACATACCCTAAAGCAGTAACACACACACACACACACACACACACACACACACACCCACACACACACACACACACACACACACACACACCAACACACAAATTAAACAAAGTATAAAAATTAAAATAAAGTTAGAAAATTAAAAAATTAAAAAAATTAAAAAATTAAAAAATTAAATAAAAAAAATGAACACAGGTACAATGCAAAATAACTTACCCAAAAAAATAAAGTTAGAAAAATAAATTTAAATAAAAAATAAAAAAGCGGGCTTTACCCCTCCGAAGGAGGTAAGGCTCAGCCCTTCGGCTGAGGCCTA
>JABUQX010010803.1:25000-47613 GCA_015478945.1 Trachelipus rathkii
TCTAATTGCGATTAGATATGCACCAATAACATATATACCTATCTTAGATATCATATACTTATACTCTAATCATATATATGATATATATATAAGTACTACCATATGAGACGTACTATATCTATATATTATATATATACTCACATATTACTATTATATACTTACATATATATATTATTTATAGGTAAAAGACAGTTAATTGGTGAATCCTTAGGCAAGAATGGAACTTTTCATTTTCCTATGACATGCTTCAAACATGGTTTTCGTTTTCACGAGCCACCAGATCAATTAATCCGAAATGTATTATAATATGTATTTTTTATTACAATAGCTACTTATAGAGATAAGGGGGAGAGAATTTAGGAGATAATGGGGGAGATAAATGGACGTCATGGGTATGGCGGAGACGAGAATTGGGGTTGGATAGAGTGGAAGAGCTTTGGGAGGCGGTTATGTTTTGATGTTCTCGGGGGAGGTGGAATTCCGGAGGATGTTGACATGGAGCTGCCATTATCATGGGACCGAAGGTGTCTCCCTACATGCATGAGGGAAGGCTGATTAATGAGAGATTGATGACATGTACACTGAAGCTGGGATGCGAAAAATATAAAAGCTTTCAGGTGTACGCTCCGCAACAGGAATGCACATAGGAAGAGAAGAATATCTTCATAGAAAAACTGGAAGAAGTGTATGGAGCAAATGTAAACACGGTGACTCTAATGATGAGAGATCTTAATTCTAGAGTGGAAGGAAAGAGAGAAGGAGTGGAAGAGTTCATTGAACCTTTTGGAGAGGAAGTGAGAAATTTGGATGGTGAGCGATTGATAGATATGTTTGTCAGGAATAACCTTAAAATAATGAATGGGGTTTTTTAAATATAGAGAAACACACATATATGCAAGATATAGATGGAACTAGAATTAGTGTAGTAGAAATAAGTGAAGATACAACAAAAATGATTCTTGTTGTAAATGATATGTAACACGCTCCTAATCAACATAATAAAAATGTACATCCATGCTGTCGCGCAAAATGCGTGTTATTGGCCGCCATCTTGAAAAAAACATAAATAATTAAAAAAAAATCATAAAAAAGCAAATTTGGTATCAAATTACAGGAAATTTCATTCTGAAAAAAAACATGATATTGGTTTTAAAAATAAAAGTTAAAAACAAAATGGTGGTCGAGAAACTGAAAACTCTATTAGTGCTGAAAAACATCTTTTAATTAATCCAAGCGGGTTTTTATAATATGAAATCATATTTATTTCATGAAAATCAAATTTCATCTTCATCTAAATCAAAACTGTTTCCTGTGTTTGTACAGTCCTTTCAACAACAGTTTTTACAAACTACTGAATATGGAATTCCATATCGGCGACATGTATATTTCATGGTGTTGCATGGTTCTTCAACTGTAGTTTGACAGGCGCATTTAATCATATTCAAGAGTTTGTCTGGTGCTGGACTCAAGTCTGTTAATATCGGCTGAAATTCTCCATCAACCAACTGCCAACCCCATAGTGTAGGATCAGGGGTTGGCAAATATAGATTTTTCCAAATAAAACACTGCAAATGCACTTGAAGTAGATGCTTCGCTGCATTTTGTGTTGGGGGCAAACGAGGTATATAATTTTTTTTTTTTAGCTGAAGCTATTTTCCTAATGTATAGTTCATAACGAAGCACATTTAGGTTGCTTGTGTCGATGTTACCTCCATATAGTGACACAATAACTTTACAGCCAATTTTGACCAAATCTTCCTTATTAACATCTTCTGATGATCCAAAATGGGAAGCCCATTCGAATAAGGTTTTGGATTTTATGATTTCTTGAGAGCTGAAGATTTGCTTTTGCCAAATAACGTACTGGTGGTGTCACACTCGGTTAATGCGTGAACAAAAAAAAGTTTTGCAATCCTCCTCTCCAATAGATTTTTGCAAGGCTTGAATGTCACGAACTTTATCAGATTTTGTGGCAGACTACATTAAAATATTCTTAGAAGAATGATTTAGCAGTAAGAGAAAAATATCAGTATCATCAGCTACTACAATGACATGTTTTTTCATGGGCTATATTTAAAGCTTCTTTGACTATTAGTGTGTCTGTATCACCTTCTGCATGAATGACGGAAGACTTCTTCTTTTGGAAAATATCCCCCCAGTATATGAATAAAGCATTGTTTGTTTGTACGGGTTAGAAAGAAATTTGTTTGATGATCACAGGCGAATCTTCATCAAAGACTACTACAACAGACGACTGCTTCAAGCGCAATCTGTGTTCCATATATCTATATATTTGTTTTGTTTTTCATACCCATCCAAAAAACTGTTGTGACTTTTCATACCTTCATTCGTGTTGCCTTATGACATCGCCAAATGTTGCAGAAGCGGACCATAGTGACTGGTGAATTGATGCACCACCATCAAGTACGTAGGAAGTACTTTTCTGGGAACATGACCGTTGTATTTCATTGAAATTCATGCTATCTATTATGTTTGCCATGATGACTTATCAGTTTTTCTCATTTCCTGGGTACTATGGTCAAATAATGAAGTTGGTAGAGTGAATAACTCGTAATTGAAAAACTCCCTTGCATCTTGAGCGTTTTTATCCAAGGAGATGCAAGCAAGCATCCTCTGTGTTAAAAGACGTGAATCTACGTGATTAATTTCACCAGCAACAACAATTTCCTTTTCCAGCACTTTCATTGGTACGGCCTGGTCTGATTTCAATAAAGTTTCATCTTTAGAAAGTTTGCCAGTAAGTTTATCTTGAATGTCCCCTTCCAGTGATGTCGGCATTTTCTGCAGCAGCTTTGTTTACACTCTCCGTAACTCCGTTAAAAAGATTCCATAAGTCACTTGAAGAAGCTGTAAATGGATTGTGGTCTATAAAAAATTGCATTACCTTTTTCATATCTTCAAAATCTCTGGCCATCTTTGCATCAGTTAAATAAGTATGTTGTTCACTACCAATACGTGAAACACTAGTCAGCAAATTCATTGCACATGTTGCCTCACTGCATCTAGAATGGCTCAAAATCCAAGTTGTACGTTGACTTTAAGTCATTACTCCTCCATGAGTTATACCAGAACGACTTTTAGTGCATTTCATGAGCGTTTGCTCAATTACATATCGCGTCTAAATATCAGGACCACTTACTTGTTCTTTCTTTAAACCTATAAGTGGCCTTATCAGCATTTTTCCTTATAGTTCTGATTCGTTGTTTTTAGTTCCCGCATTTGTTGAAGGTATATTCTTGCGCATTTAGCATAATTATTATGACCGGAACTCGCAAAAAAATGAGCCTACCACAGCAAGTAAAGACATTATGAATGTTACAATGGAGATATAAATGTTTTTACAATAATTGATAGAATTGGGAATGGGTACACAGCTGACAATGGACCAGACAACACCACTGTACCTAGAAAGAATAGTACAATGATCAACGTAAGATCCTAAAATCATAAAGCAGAAATAAGCATATCTAATTCAACTGGTAGTCTGCACTTCAAAACATCTGCTACAATTAAAGTAGTGAGAGCTGAAGAAATTAGAAAATGCCCTCGAAGAGCACATGAATATGCTTTACCTTTTAACATGTGGGGTACTAAATTTTCAACATACACTGTCTGGAAAGCTCCTTCTATGCCCGATCCAGCCATCAGTCCTCCAAAAGCACCAAGAAAGGACATTAGTGTATGAAACCCACCAAGCCGGATTACCACATTATCGAATTCTCATTGGTGATCAGCGCATATAACTTCCATTGCCTTTATCCACAAGCACTGATCAAAGGTTACAATTGGAGTTTCACATTCAATCTTTTTGCTTCATTACTTATGAGCATAATTGTGGTGTATTCAAAGCTGTAAAAATTTGTATTCAAATCAATCATTGGTAGAAACGAAGCTACTGTTACATCTCTGTGTTCACTTTCTACAGCAGTTTGCATGCATCCTAACCATCCTGGTTGATGTGTTTTAAATGACTTACCGGTAGTCCAAAGAACATCGAGGAGATTACTTTTAGTTGGTTCATAGAATAAACTTTAGAATTTCAGTTTATTCATGGCTCTTGAGCTAGGGGATTGAATGTAGTGGATGGGTATTTTTGCTTTCTTTATAATGTCATGTGTTAGAGGGCGGAATTTGAGTCGTTTTATTTTGTCTGTGAGCAATAAAGAGGTGTACGACAGATGCTCCTTTGATGCCGCCACCATTATAACTCCCATCTCGCCATGAAAGGTGTTTATAGCCATCTATTGTTTTATCTTATGATCGACATTGTCTGAGACCCGATTGAGGAAGTTACCTGAGTGGTCACAACGCTTTGGTTTACTTTTCATCCATACAGGAAGGTGTATGCTATTTCTGCGAACTTCATCATACAGATGCACACTAACTCGAAGACTGGCAAAGTTCACCAAATTAGGAAACGCAGATCCAAAATCTCTGTGAATCTGTATGCCTGCAGCAAGAGGAATTGGGCATATCAGAGAACGAGGCCTGCAAGCTTGCATTACAGCTTGACCTATAGAAACCTGCTTCAGATCATTGCGTTTGCCACCGATTAAGATATCTAAAAAAGTTAGTAAAACAGGGGGTAAATATGTCTTGTTTTCTTCAACGGATGTAATATCTGATGCACTTGGATAAAATTCCTTATTTTTGTACAACAAATTTATTTCAGTTCTGATCAGTTTTGCTGCAGACTCAATTAATCTAAATATTTCTTCATCAGGGTCATCAAGTCTTTTTTTGTTTGTGATAGTCCAAGATTATGTTCGATACAGTTTTTCCAAATATTATCATGTTACATTTCCCATCTGTGCCTGATATTATGATGTTGTCACCAAACCAGTCTTGCAATTTTTTCTTCAAATGTCTAGAAGTGTAAGGCTCACTTCCCTCTGGTAAAAAACAGCACCATTTTTCCAATAAGTCACTGACAGATATTGGCTCTTGACTGTTTTCTTGTAACCACTATCAGTGTCAACCGAACGGTCTACTGATGTGGGCAATCCTCCACTGCCTTCAGGAGTATACTTTACAGGAATGGGTTTGACGCTCCTAAAATTGATACTGCACGCTTGGTGATATTGAGCTTCTGCAGCAGATAAATCTATGACTAAGCATCCTCGCGTGTACATTTGCTGCCCATAAATCGCTTCTATTACTGCATACCTTCAAAATTATCTAGCGAAACTGGAAAGTAAGCACAGGAATGACTGCCATTTTTTAAGCTCTTCATAATCAGTAATAATCTGCCTACAAAACAAACAATTCTCTTTGAAATTGAATGATCCAACACTTCCTCGTAGCGTTCTCGAGCTGGTCGAAGGAATGTCATCTTGAGATGTTTTCAGTTGTATATCACTTTTAATTTTGATAGTATTGACGTATACACGCCAATATTCTGTATGTACTATAACAGCACCAGTAGGCATGGGACTGAAAAGTTCATGAATTTTATCATCTCTTTGTTTGCTCACGTTGATAATTCCCGTCAAGCCTTTTGATGTTAATGCGACATAGGGAGTATCGAGTATCGTCACAAAGCACATTGGAGCACAAATTGCAGGTTTCTTCTTCTATTTTTCTTTTGATTATTTCTTCACTCAAAACAAAGATTACCAACCTGAAACAAATAAAGAAAATCAAAATTAGTCTCGCAGCATCAGGTAAAGGTATGATGTACTGTAGACTAATTTAAGCATTTAAGGCGTAAGTAGTAGATCATGGGCCAGACAGCCTAATTGTATATTATATATATATTATTATTAATATAAGAATGTTATTATATATACATATATACCTTAATACTATATAAATGATATCGTATATATATATATAGTTATACTTATTTATATATATATCATATATATGATTTATCATAGATTATATATATATATATATAGTAATACCTATACATATATATTTATATATATAACTATATATACATACTATACTTATATATATTATTTTACTATATAATATACATATATATTTAGTAATATATTATATTATTAATAATATATATATATATATATATATAGTATATATATTATATAGTATTATACCACGAAATCGAATAGAGTGACTTACAATAATATTCAGCAAATAATCTATAACGTGTTTATGATTTATATAACGCTCTTCAATGAAAATTCATTTATACAAATGAAAACTTTTTTCTTCCCAGCCTAGGTTGATTTGTATGGTTAAGTTGTTCCCCGCAATTTCTTGCCAATCTCTGCTGTTGTGTGTGGTAAGTTTGTTATGTTCATAGTTTAGCTTACCGAGGATAAAACTTACTATGTTATGTATATTATCCGCCAGGTATTGATAGTTAGGTAGGTTATGGCTAAATTTTGTTATATATTACTAAGTAATGTAAAAAAGCTTTGTTGCGTTAGCTTATATTTGGGTTAGTATGATAATTAGATAAGGTTATTGATAATTTTTTTTAAATATTTAACAATGTTAATGTTAAAATCTAACATTGATAGTTAAGATAGAGGTTGTAGCGGGATAAAAACGCCATCGCCTCTCCAACGCGACCTCTGGTGGCCGGCGGGATGAGCATCACATCGCGGTTCTTCGGGAACACTTGAACGGTCTCACCCGCGCGCCACGGCTCCCCTCGCGAGATCGCTAACGTACTACTCATCCTCATAGCTATCCTGCTCATCGATACCTCAACGGGCCCCTGTATACAGGACCTGGCGCGCCCACTCCGTCGTCACCTTCGCACCCAACACCTCTTCGAGTTCCATCCGACAACACTACCTCTCCTCCGGGGCCTCTAGGGGGGTGGTCTAACCTCATTCATATGCGGATATCCGCAGTCATTCTTTCCCTTATCCGCATCTCGCGCCCAACCGCTATCTTTTTTTGCGCATTAATTTTTTGTGCGCGATAGAAGATAATTATCATGCTATGAATTATATATATCTTTGTCCCCACAACCTTTATATACTATATATTAACTCTATATATATATATATATATATACTATATATATATGACTATGTATTATATATATATAATATATATATAACTATATATAGTATATATATTTTATTATACTATATATATAGGCCATTCATATCTCTCTTCTGCTCTTGCTGCTCTCTCTCTCTCTCTCTCTCTCTCTCTACTCTCTCTCTCTCTCTACTCTCTCTCTCTCTCTCTCTCTTTCTCTTTCTCTTGTGCTTTCTTTTTGGCTTCTTCCCGCTGCCTATTTTTGGGTGGCGTTGGCAATCGCCCTCTCGCCGGTTCTTTCTCTGTTTACGCGCCCACCTTTCTTAATATTCGTCATCGCCAATGCTTTGTTTGATAATCATGCTAATTGCGTTCCAGTTATTTTACAATTTATTGCCCTTTACAAAACTCATTGTTCCAACGACACCAAAATGCTATACCAGGTTTACATCTTTTTACCGTGCCTTATTCGTCGTATCGTGTGAAATGGTTTTTTACATGTTTATGTATTGTAACACGATTCATACGATTTAGCCTAAGGTACGTCAATCGGTGTTTTTGTGTATCTAATTATTAAAATAATGTTTTATTATCAAAGTGTTGTGGTTAAAAATTACAGATTAGTTTTTTATATAGTGGTTCTTATATATTTATTTTATTAATGCCGAGTTTACAATGTATTTTAATTATTAGATTCAATTTTTGTATTAAATTTCCTACGCGTAATTTTCTCACGTTTAAAATAGTCACCTATAAAAGAACCTTTCTCTATAATATATATATCTTTTTAAGGAATGCTTACTTATTATTTAATTATATATCTAATCTATTTAGTATCAGTTTTTGTTCATGTATCATTTACTTATGTATTGTGTATTATTGTTAGATTTATATTGCTGCCTTTAAATATATTGTTTATCTCTTTAAATATAGGTTTGCAGTTCCGAGGTTCTTTATTCAAAATTCCTTCCTTTTAATGAGGAGCACACTCCCTCAATATTATATATATATATTATGATCTATTATATATGTTATATATTATAGTCTATATATTTTTATGAGCATCTATAATATATATATATATATATATTTTATTAATATATACTATATATACTAACATATAAGTGATAGTGATGCAATATAGTAATGGCTATAACTCCTGTAAGTATATTGTCTATCTTCTCTACTGTTTCACTTGCTTTTCATATGGCCGTTCCTCCCTCTACACATGTGGCACGTAAAATCTGTTAGCCGCTGTGATGGTTAGCGCACGCCGCCATCCTTCGCCTCGAAAAAGCATTGCTCTACGGAATCTCTCCTTATTATTATTCTCTTATATTTACGACAAGTTGTGCCCTGATCAAGATGTAATTCGGAAACCAAAAGATAGTCACAATTGTGCCAGATTGACTTAATAACCTGAGCACCACTCAGACCCTTCATTTAAAAACAGGGGTTCTTGCTGGCTGTAGAATGTTCGTCTCCTGTTTGTGTAATGTCACTTTCGTACTGCGATAGTGAGGTACCTACAGAGTGTTAGAGCTAGTGTTAAACGAGCGAGTCTGAGTTTTCCTAGCCAGATTGCGGTTACTTTTACGTAACCTTTTACTAGCTTATCAGCATATCACAGTGATTCATCAGTGTACTAACTGTAGAACAGGGCTCTCTGTGTGTCCTGTGAAAACATCTTAGACTGAAACAATAAGCTTGATTATTTCCTGGGTTAGTTTGCCTAGCAGATCTGGTTAGTGTTCGCATCTTATTGTATTACAACAGTATCATTAATTTATAGTATTTATTTCAACTTAAATAATATAGACATGCTAAAATATCACGATTATGCTAGCAACAAATTTCTTTATTATTTTTATTAAATTAAACTTAATATATTCTTCGTACACTAAAATAGTGAACGTAAAAATTGCAACTTACTTACATACATGCTATAAGAAGCACATATAAACGCAAGTATATTGTTCGTGAGTTTCGAACCAAAAATCGTCAACTAATTTTGACAAGTAGCGTATATCAAACTTTGGTATATATCATACATATATCGTGTAATCTCTATCGGCCTGAGCTTCGTACGCATGGCTACTATAAAATAGGTGTTTAAAAATTATAATTAAATATATGATAAAGTCTAGGTGATCATATACCATGATCTCATCAAAATTTTAAAATTGTATTTAACGTGATATATAAATAGATTATTATAGTTTTTAATATATTCAGATTAATATAAACTCATTTTTTTTATCTTTATAGTTGATTTTTACCATTGCCTTATGCTTCTAGCGACTGTAGGATCCAGTGTGTATATGCCTTGATTGGGTTGATGTAGAAATGCTAGCTGGATATCGAGAGCTAGGTAGATTCTTGACACAGCAATCAACACGAGTTTTCAGGTCCACCTATTTACGTTTACGACGCTTGACTTCGCGATGCTAATTGCTTACAGTTTCGAAGAAGGTTGTAAACACCAAAACTCGCGTGGTTTTCTTGGGGAATATAGTCCCGATGCCACCATCCATCATAGGGATCTTGCCGTCCAAATTCGCATTTATTAATCCGCCAGGCATTTCTGTACACCACAAGACACACACGCGATCCACATCTCTCTGAAAGCAGAAGTTATTTCATATATGTAAAAAACATTAAAGCTATTTTACGAAACTTCTATATTTTATATATTTTAACAGGTCCAATAACGCCATTTCATTATTAAATTACTAATATTTTAAACCATTTTGGCCCGTAAAAAAGCGGCTTGTCTTACTAGGTATATGGTATTTGTACTCATTATCTGTATACCTACTTTTCAAAAAATATGTCGTTTTGCGTCTTCCTGCATCTCATATATTCCTTATATTGTGTAGGCGTATGTGTATGGTGTCAATTTTAGCCTCATTTATTTCGCCATATTCTTCAAAAAAAATTTTGTTGTGTGTGTAGTGTGTGTGTTTACATTCTTATTTTATATAAGATTTGTAAACTTGTCGGCCTCCCGACTGACGCTGCAAACATCGATAACGTCAATGTTATATCGCAGCAGCCTGCTTCAGACAGGGAATCACCTGGTGTCTATACTGGTAAGTTCGTAAATAACGACTTAGGAACTGACTTTTACCCTACTCGAGCTCCAGCTCGAATCCACCAACGAGCTTGCCACGCTTTAGAGCCCTTATTAATATGTATTGGGCCTGTGTACCTTCTTTTTACAGCGCCTAATAGGATATTTACCCTTTCTTTGCATTCTTCTACACCAGCCCTTACACCGCAAATCTTAAAACCGAACTTAACACCGTCTGCGGAGAACAGATGCTAAAATAGTAAGTTAAAAACTTCTAACTGGAGGCTCTCTTGCGTTGATCGTTTGCCCATTCTTTCCTGTTATCTTGATATGTCTCAATCTTCTCGACGCGTCCTCCCGTTAGGTAATGCTAACATATTGTAAACTGTCATCTCTTCCTAACAGCACCCCTACCAGAATGCAAACTTGCGCACTTTGGCCACGCGTCGCATCCAATTGCTTCCACTGGCGAATAACTAAGCTTACTCTTTGCCAACGACAGAATTTGCAAAGCTGACAACCTCTTACGACAGCAGACATACCTTCACAAGTTTCGCATATCACGGATCCCTCCCACGGTTTCCACCGACAATAATAACTTACCACCAGCGTCTCTTTCGCCCCGATGATCAATGAGTCAGTCAATTGCACTTCGAATACCCGCTCCGTCGCCCACAGATAAATGCCCTGTATTATGTGTCACAACTTCAGTGTTACAGAACACCATCAATGGATCTAACTAATAGAATGCGCGCATTGGAAACGCGAACCACTGTTCCTCCTCCGTCCCCTCCCTTCATCCCTCAACAACAATATCCTTATCCTCAACAACAATATCCTCAACCGCTCAAACCAGTGTTCCTCAGTCCGTCTCCTTAATCCTTCCATTCGCCAACCCCCTTCATCACCCCCAGCCTTCCCTCCCATTGCACCCAAATTACTTATTCTGCTTACAATTTATCTATTTATTCTCTCGCCTCACCTCCCAAACTCCACTGCAACTATGTTCCATATTCGTCGCTCACCAACTCCTTCCGCGTCAATTCGCCTCTTCTCCTGTTACTTCTCAGGTCCCTTGCCGTTCAGTTTTCTCTTTTCCACATAACCAGCAGGGTATTTGTAGAAATCATCAACGTTTTGGAGATCAAACTCGGTCATGTCTTAAGCCTTGTACTTTCGTTCGGGAATTTAAACTCCAACACCACTCCGTAAACACGCTCGGGGGTGGTTTTCAAAAGCGTCAAACCCGTTACTTTGTGTCTTACGATCCCGTTCCACCGTAACTGATCTTAATCTCCGTAGATTCTGAGAGCTCAATCTCAGCGCTGTACCACGTATCCAGCCTCGGGAAACTCACATGCCCAGAAGGCTTCCGCGCCTCTCTTACGCGCCGCCAATGGCCCACCACCATCACATACTATGGTACCAAAACGACTCCATTTAACGCTCTCGTTCCGTCGTGACTTTATATGGGACTTCACGATAGCCGATGTCACTTTACCAATAATAGGTGCCGATTTTCTGTCACACTTCAACCTTCTTGTTGACATGAACCACAACCGCATTATTGATTTTGGAGGCACACCATTTCTCATCCGCTTGCCATTCGCTGCGTCCGCTTCCATCAGTGGCATACATCTTTCTCCAACTAATAATATATGCTTTTGAATCACTATTAATTACCGATTTTCCAGAGCTTCTCTCTCCAGTCTCCAAGTTCCCTCCTGTGAAACACAATGTCGTTCATCACATTGTCAAACTTACGGCAGACCTCCCACCATTCTCATGCTGGACGTCTGCACCGGATAAACTCAAAGCGGCAAAGCTAGAATTTGAATCTCTCCTTAGAGAAGGGCATCATCCGACCTTCAAAGTCCGACTATGCCTCTCCCTTGACCATATGCGCCTAACTCTAAATCCCAATCGGCGAGATTACCGCCCACCGGCCGAACTAATCCGCTGCTCTGAATGCGATCACCCCCCGGACCGTATATAATGTACCTCATTTACAGGATTTCACATCCCATCCTCTCTGGTTGTACTATCTTCTCAAAGATCGACTTAATCTCAGCATTTTTTCAAATTCCCGTGAACCCGGACGACATCCATAAGACTGCCATTATTCACTCCCTTCGCGTTCTTACGGAATTTGCTTTCGAACAGCCCATTCGCGCTTTAAGAAATGCCCACACGTCAATCATCTTCAACGTCTTCTAGACTCGAGTCTTACGTGGTTTACCCTTCGTCTTCGCCTACTTAAGACCGACTTATTGATTGCCCCAGTGCCTCTCCCAGACAAGAACACACGTCACATCTGCCAGCGCAAGTTTGCTCAGACCTAAGGCTCAAATTTGGTCTCATTGTGTCAACTGCTTTCTCTAAATGAATCGGTAGTCCTTCATCACACCCTAAACCCTTCTCCGCGAACTTTCGCTATCACCTTCATCTTTCCTTCCATATCTTCCCCTCTACCTCAGACTCGAAGGCCCTCGCGCCACTAACGTACACCGTCTTGACACGCAGCACGCTCCCGCCCCTCTCCTCCTCACATTAAGGCCAGCGATTACGTGCATCTTTCCTCCGAAACCTGTCACTAAAACAGCGCTCAACTCGTCGTTTCTTAGGCAATGCGTAAATTCCCCTCCTCCGATCCCTAACCCATCGCCCTTCATTCCTTCGCTCCGCATGCAAAAACTTCTCTTCTCTGCGTCCTCTGCCCACGCCACCTTACCGCTAAGCTACCACTCCTAAAGGCACTCGCCTGCCTTCTGTCCATACCTGGTAGATTGCCGGGAAACGACCGAACTCCACCCCGTGCTACCTACATGCCCCCTTCTACCCCGCCATCAAGGAAGCTCTCTCTCCTCATTCTATTTATTCTCCATCCTATCTCTCCTTCTCCGCCCCGCGTGACAGCGATCAACACACAACGGCCGTCGCCTCAGATTTCGCAAGCACGCGCTGCCTGATAGCTACAAACACCAGCCTTTATTAATAACGAATGGCGTCCATATATATCTCTTTTTCTAAAAAGTTCCAGACGCGCGCCCCATCGAACACCCAATTTCTTTAGCAAGCCTCCATTCTAAGACGGAAGCCACTTCCTCTCTACCCGCCCTCACATTCCCTCCATCTTTAGCTACCCTTCCTACCAGCCCACCTTCCGTATGTTACCTCACCACTACCGACACACACACACTACATGGCTCCCTCCTTCATCCGGTCGCGTCTAATCTCACACACCACTCGTACACCGTCAACGTGCTACCTGCCATTCACTCCCTTTCACTCAATCTTCCACGCTATGCCCATTACCTACCCCGTTCCCACATTGTTTAGAACAAGGTGCCGGCGGCCGTCGCGGTGAATCTGTACCACTCACCTTCCCGCTCTATCCTTGAACTCTTACTCACAGAGTCGACCGAGCGGCTGCTTTTGTGGATATGCCGCTGTGATGCCCTCTCCATTCCCACCATCAGTCTCAAATAACGCCGAAAAGAATACATTACCTTGCCGATCGCCTCTATCGCCGAATTACACGCCAATCCTCTCCTTTACCCTGACCATTGAGTTCGGAAATGGCTCGCACTTGCCAGCAAACCTCGAACGACGCGCGCATTGCGTTCTCTTCCTTCCGCCTTCTCATTCCTCTTCACACCTGTGTCGCCGTCCGAATATGACCACTTCACACGAATGTCCAGAAGATTCACGTTTTTCCGGTGCTTTCTCACCCTCATTGTTATGCGACGTTCTTCCCGCCACATCCCTTCGTCCAGTCGTACCTACCCCCATGCGCAGAAAGGTATTTCACATCATTCACGACGTGTCGCACCCAGGGGTAAAAGGTAGTCAAGTCAAAATAGGCAAGCATTTCGTCTCGGCCGTCCTTTACTAAAGGAGTTAAACAGTGGACAACCAGTTGTCTATTACTGTCAAAAATCCAAAGTGCACAGGCACAGGGTCGCACCTCTTCAGCAATTTGTTCCCCCTGGTGAACGTTTTGACCAGGTAACACGTGATATTGTCGGCCCTTACCACCCTCCAAATGGTTCACACATATTTAACTTGCATAGACCGATTACACTCGATGGCCAGAAGCTTTATTCCATTGCGAGATTACTTCCAGCGGACAAGTTTGCTCAGGCATTTTTTGTACAACTGCGATAGCCCAGGTTTGGTACACCTGTCGACTGTGTCCAACAGACCAGGGTAGGCAGTTTGAGTCTCACCTTTGGAAGGACATCATGACCTTAATCGGCTCTAAGCGTCTTCGCTCTTGCAGCTATCATCCGCAAGCTCAGGGCATGGTGGAACGATATCACCGGCAGCTAAAAGCTTCTCTTATGGCCCACGGAACACCGGAAAATTGGTCCGAAACTCTTCCTCTCGTCCTCCTCGGTATCAGAACTTCGTACAAAGAAGACCTCAAATGCTCGACTGCTGAGCTCGTTTACGGCTCTACCATACGGATACCTGGTGAGTTTATACTTCCTTCTCCAAAAACTACGAACCAGCACACCTTCCTGGCACGCCTTCGTCAGTGCACTGAGGCATGGAAGCCATTTTTGCCACGTCATCCTCCCCGTCCTACCTACATGCCTGCAGATTTGGAGACATGCTCTCATGTATTAATTCGGCACGACTCACACCGTAGTCCGTTGCAAGCCCGCTATGACGGACCTTTCCTTGTATTAAAACGCTACCGAAAGTACTTTACCTTACAGAAGGGGAGCAAAGCAGAAAATATCTCCGTTGATAGGATCAAACCGGCTTATTTCGAACATGATCCCGCTTCTTCCACCACTCTTTCTCCACCTTCTGCACCCGCTCCATCTACCTCTACTTCGCAAGATAATATCGACTTTATGCCCATTCTGCCTTTTACATCAACTTGTTCTCCACCTGACCCTTTGCCAACTCCTACAGCTATTGTCACTCCTTCGCCAGCTACTTCAGCGCCCCGCGCTACGACATCTCCGCCTCCTGTTCCGATGCAGACACCTCTGCCTCCTGTTCCAATACAGATTCCTCCTCCGAATCCGGAACTATTCCGACTCCAAACCTGTACCGTCTTGTCTACCTCGTTCCACATCGCGTTATGGACGACACTTAACAGCAAGAACAACATCTACACCTGTGTCCGCTGTTCCCCTTTCGATCACACCCTCTCGCACGCTCCGCTGTCGCAGGGGAGCCATGTCACTTCACTTCTTCTTTTTCATTATGCCGTCCTCCCTCTCACGTGACTAAAATCTTGTTTGCCCTATTGAGTTAGCGATGCCGCCACATCTTCGCCTCCGACCATAAAGCCACCCTATTTTTAGTATATTTGCTCTCCCTCCCTCTAATATCGATACTAACCTTAACAACTTAAATCCATTACTTCATGCTCTGTCCTATACATCTTACAAGATGATGGTATATTCGCAAATGAAGAGACATATCTTCTCCATACAACCCGAGCACTAATGCCAACAAGTATTGTGACCCGGAGAGGTGCATACCTCTAATTTCATCTGAAACTTGACACTTTCTCACTACTATAACTACGAGTGACGCTTGTCAAATTAGCATGCAATGGAATTCTTTCGACGGCTTCCGCAATTATAGAAACACTTTTGCAGCCCATTCCATCTTTCATGAATGTTATTGCACGTGAACCCAAAATAAGAAAGGCTTCGGCTCCTCTTTCATGGATCTCTGTCCCGTGACTATTTTTATCTGGGTTTAAATCGCCCGAAATACAGATCCCCGCATCCTTGTAGTAGACGAACTGCTGTTGCTAACTCCTCTATTATTTCCGGTTAGGACCAACATGTCCACACTTACAATGATTTTTCTTTTCCCCATAGGGCTACCCTTAATCTCCGAGGTACGAGACTGCTTTGATTGCGTGCGCAATGATCCATTTCTGAAGCAGGCACACAAGCTAGATGTTAGCTTTTGTTCTCCTATGCAGGACATCACAGTGATGGCAGTGCACGATATCAGCGTCTACCTGGATGGGAAACATATGTCTTAGCGCAGATACTGTTTGGTGGCTATTTAATAGATGAAAGCATAATTACTTTCCTCCTATGATTAAGCTGTTCGTTCGTGATTAGACAGATAAAAAGCAACATCTTAATAACAACTACAGCAATTGGTATCAATCATCAGTTTCCACGTTCCTATACTTGGTTTCGCGCTTTGTAGGTTAAATGTCAACTATCATTCAATTACATTGTGGTATTTTTAGTCGTAAATATCGCTATGTTGTAAGATGGTGACTAAAAGCTTTTTAATGAGTTGTTGCACTACCTTGTTCTGTCATTCAAACTCTTATGATACGCCGCGAACCTATTAGTAATCGTCGTGGCTATATTAAATGCTTGGTTGAAACTGATATGATATTAAAGGAAAGTATGTCACCAGTTATATTCTTAACTTCCTTTTAGTATTATAATTACTGATAATTCAAATTATAATACTTTAATCATAATATAATAGTGCTACATAGAAATAATATCGCCCATTTATAATTTATCTAAATGTGAGCTATATTATCGTAACTTTATTATCTCATATTGTTAATGCTTACTAATAATATATTATATTATTACATAATTTAAATTGCTAGATAACATTGTAATTAACTTTTTTTTCAATTGTAAAAATTATTTTATTTAATAAATTAATATTTTAATTATAATTAGTATATTTATATTATTAATATTATATATTGGAAATAAAATTTTTACTTTTTTTGAGAAACCAAATAATTTTGATATTTCTTATCATGATAATTGATAATTATTTTAATAAAATATCATATTGACATATGGCCTTTTACCCTTTAACTATTTTTTCAATTTGTAAGTTGTTTAATGCTATTAAATAGTAATTTTAAATAATTATCAGTTATATTGATATTAGAGGCCTAATTAATGCATGGTGATAATCTTGATAATTATTCACAATTTTCCCGGTCGCTTAATTATGTTATCTCCTCCCTTAATATATATTGCATAAGTCACCTAAAAAAAATAGAGCCTTGGAGTGTGTTGAGTATCCCTGACGAAAATACAGCGAGTTCCTTTGGCTTAATTTACGACTAAAACTCATTACTAAATACACTCTCTCCAAAAATCCTGAGCGTCAAAAAAGTTTTCAAACCGTAATAGGCTGTGTTATCAGAGATTGGAGACCAAAGAATGAAAGAACGGGGAAGGGGCCACTTGTTGTTAACCATCCCTTAGATCTCCCAGGGATTACTGCTGCAAGAAGTACTAATATATATTAACTATTAAACATCTCCTTAGTTAATAGTACGATAATAATATATCTTATAGGGTATATTATATTTGATATTTAGTCATTGTTCTTTATATGTATTATCATAAAAGCTAATATATTAATTTAATGTTTTATTATAATTTTACACTATATATTACGTAATGTTCAGCCTTGTTCCTACTAATTATTATTAACAACAGAATTTCCTGCATAAATATATAAATTATTATATATATTTATATTATATATATATATATATATATATATAATTATATTATTTTATAATAATATATATATATATATATTATATATTTACTTATATATTATATATATATATATTAATTTATTTATTATATATAATATATATAATATAAATATATATTTATATATTTTATATATATATATATTATAATATTATATATATATATATATTAATTTATTAATTATATATATATATATAATAATATAATAATGATCAGATAACGTTGCGTTTTACCCGATGCAATACTAAGTAGAGGTGAAGGGACTATATATAGGTTACTATACTCCCCTATATATATAATATATGACTGGAATAAAGCTCTCGAACCTCCCCTTGAATTACAGTGGAAATACGAAAGATACAGATTGCCCTACAAATGCCTACATTTAGGGTTTAAAAAGATTTCTCCAAAAGTTATTTAAAAACGCCGAGGTGATGTTGCTGATGTGATGCCCAAATCTTAAATGAAGCGCACCACCAGCCTGATGTGGTCCTTTATTAATATATCACGCCCTCAGGAGTACGCACTACGAGAATCTTATTGATCAAATATGTGTCTTTAGAGACGCAAGACGATGCCTCCTGCATGATTCGCGACCGGTCTGTCATTATTTTTATATATATCCAATTAAACTTTGTAAGATTTCCATAATTAGTACTTTCGCCCCGATTGTGATTGTACACCTTACTTATTATGTTGCATCTGTATGAATTATTATTTATTCCTGCTGGCGACTATTAAAATAAAAAGCTTAGATCAGAGAAATATAAATACACCTCTCTTAATAAAATCTATACAAAAATCCCAAAAATTAATACCTATACATATCTCAATGTGGTCCTAGCGCTACTAACCTCTACACCATCTAATCTCTGGGTCGTAGAGCGATCCCTATGCCGTTGCACTGTTACATCATCTATTAATTATTATATTAAAAATCCCCTTCTGACAGGTGTCGACCGGTGTTTGAAAATGAAACGTTCGTATATTGTAGTAGGTCTTACCTGTTTGCAAGCCTAGGTTGAAAGATGATTCTATTCATGATATTCAACTGAGTAATATCTGCCTATTCCTAATAACTTGGAAAGTGATATCATGTCATCAAAAATAAGACTCAACCTATCTAATACTGCCATTGAATGAAATTTAAATGCAGGTTCTAGAAAGAAATACAGAAAAAGAAAAAAAAAGAGAGGTAACAAATATTAACGCATGTGAGTAAAAAACCATCCTTTGTTAAGCCTTTCTACAAATAAATCCGAGGCTCCAACTCTTTAGTACTTTAAACTTTGAAAATAAAACTAACAATATGTAAAAAAAAAAAATATAACTTTCCTATACCGAAGGCTAATTTCCTTTGTTCTCTCCCACAAAACGAGTTTCGGGTCACTAGGTAAAGAAAATTACCGCGCCCTCATAGCAGTGTCGTGTGCTCCGGGGAGGAGAGCCTAACCTTAATAAAGCAGACAAGTCGGTGAGACGCTCACAGACTCGTGTGCGTCTGAATTAACTTTCTCAAAGCCATGGTCTCACCATCCTTTTTGTAAGTTGATAAGCGCCACGAGAGTTCAAAAGTGAATGAATGGTGACACATACTACAAATAACCAATCTCCGCAAATCCCAAAGCGCCCCCTTCAGCACACGCCTTTGCTTTTTTTTAACCGATAATCTTAGAGAATTCATCACATTTCAGCATTCCATAATATAAGAAGACGTTCATTCGGAAAGGGTCAAGAAAAAAAAGTCTCATCTCATTATCCCACTACCATGCATACCCGTCTTCTCATCACTCTGAAGGATGGTAATGTATCTTCTCTGTTGGAGATTAGTCTGACTGCCATACGTGTGTGGGGGTGATTTAAGCTGTATAGCAAAAAGAGAGGTGTGCTCTGACGAAGCTGCGACTTTCTTCGCTCCGTCAATGCTCCCAAACAGTCTCTGTTTCATACCTCATCTTACAATTTCCATGCGCGAAAAATGCTTGAATGAATTTTATATATTATGAAATAGGATCGAGGAAACTTTAACTTACCAAGCATTAAAACGCGGGTAGGGATGTATTCAAAAAGGGATTGGAGAAAACGAATTGCCAGTCATTATCTCAGTCGTATGTGAGAAGTTGGAAGAAAGAACTTATGTATCATTACTCGTAAAAACTATCCAAAATTCGCTCTAGAGAATTGTTTTTAATGAGATGCCACTCAGGTCCAGATGAGTCTGTATTCTTAGCTCAATAGATAGGTACATCAAAACTTGTGTGGTGTGATGGGCGCGATTTTCAGACTTTGTACTCATAAATTCTCACCATGCCCATATAGGGAGAGATCCCTATGGTGAGGAAATGTGAATCAGCCTTTCAGAAAAGCCATTCGAATACATTATATACCGCTCTAAGAAGAAACTCCACTGACCCGCGACACAAGAAATTGATAAGAGGCGAATATATTACAGCAGAAGATCCTTGATCATATTTACCTAAATTATTGGATACAGCTCAGAGCTGGCCTCGAGTCTCTACTAAGCCAGTTAGCGCAGATGAACAGGCCACCTCCTACTGGCTGCACCATCTTGCGACAGCTGGCAACAAAATTATTCAAGGAGGGTAGGAGGGAGCAGCATAGCGTAGATATGAATAATCATATGCTTTCATACAACAGATAATTGTATAGCCTTATAATAATTGGTCTGTTTCTATGCATAAACAACATTGTCAAAGCTTACCAAATGTTGAGTCGAAAATGTCACGCTTTTGATAACTCTTGTTCATACCCTCGTGAGGGGGGGTCTGCTGCCACCCACATCACTACAACCACCACTCAGGAAACTTAAAATCTGGTTCTCATCTCGTTCTAGATTTGACTCACAAGAAAGTAGATCGAGGTAAAACAGTATTTCATTATATTATGTGATAAAATATTCATAATTATATGCTGTGAACAGCTATGGGCAATATTAAAATACTATTAATAATAATAATATAATAGTATAATAATAATATAATAATATTATAATAATATAATCATATAAATATAAATGAATGTAGTGAATTTAAGTTATAGTTAATATTACAAATAAAGGTTATATATAATACTGAAACCCAGTAATTATAATAAAAATGTGTCGATTATGTTAATGACCTGGATTGTAAGTTGAAACCAGCGATTGCCAATAAGCGAAACTGTATTATGAAATGAAATAAAATAAGATTAAATATGCCATAGCCTCATTATATTATAATAAAATGAGTAGAGGATATAATAAATCAGGTATTATGTAATTATAATTCTAACATGCATGTCGGTTATACTTTCTTTAATAATTATTTGAGTATTGGATATGAGAATGATCGGAAGGTATTATCGAGCTCAGTATGCGAAGCTTTGGGAGAGACGGGTGATATGGGTTTAAGTTCTAATTTGTGCAGAGAACCAATTATCTCAGCCGTCCAAGAAAAAACAAATAGCACTCCTCTCTCTAAAGGTGATGTATCTGGCTCTAAGTTATATAAAGTATTGAATAGAATTGATAATAATTTTATATATTAGATTCTGGCTCGAAATCGATTCTGATTAGGGCAGCCCCATTCTAAGTCGAAACGACAATGGGCCCATTTTAGCCGCCAAGCACCTCAAAATAAAGTTATGATTTTATGTGATAATCAGATTTAGATATTTGGTTGATAATAATAAACACAATTGTATATAGCGATGTAAAACTAAACATTTAGGTATCACTTTTTGAAACATTTTGGTTTGGTATGATTTTTAGAACATTACTCATGATTCCAAATACTCATACCGTTATTTATCAGCACGGTCTATTCTATTATCTTTTAAATAAACGAATTCCCATCGAATCTTTACGATGTATCTCCCCCTAAACTTATTCACCTTACTTGCCTTATTTAGCCCAACTCTTTTCTTCGTAATGATATTTGTGATTAAGGATAAACTATATTTTTAAACGCTCGTATTTAGATGAGATTGATTCATTTAAAATAAACAACGAAAGAAAATGGCTGAAATATTTTCTAGTATAGAGTATGGGGTAAAAGAATAATTGAGGGATTGGGGGGAGTAACTGGTAAAATGAAATTGGGGGAGGAAAGTGGGAGATATACCAGAAGGGATATTGAGGGAGTTGGCCTGTGCTTTCCCATAAAACCTACCATAAAAGGTTCGCCTATACGATTACCTGGACGTCGAATACCGCACCAAACTGTTGAGCAAACAAAAAAGGAATCTTATACTAATAAAGCTCAGTATAGCAGGTGTGTTGAAGAACAAATGCCACTGGTCAGCGCTCATTTATTAGTGTTTTAGAAGTAGAGGGGGGTGAAGATTTGATATAGTATGACAGATTTAGAAACCTAACAAAGAACTAGAGGTTGAGTATAATGTCTCGGATCTTCAATATTTACGATGCTATTATCGCACTCTAGTGCTATCGGTATTTTCAGCTAAAGTAGATTTGACGAGCGGCTTTTATAACCTGCCATTGCATCCTGATTGCCAGAAGTACTTTGCATCACGGTAATCTGGGAACGTTTTATACACTCTCTGCAATGGGCTTTATAACTCACCGCAGCTATTCATAAGAATGGTAATATATAATACTATCTGACTTAACAAATTGTCCCTATATATTTACGATATTTACTTTCAAGAAACAGGAAGAGCATGACCTTGTTGAACTGTGTTAGAATGATTGAATTATTGTCTATATTAGTTTAATGAAATAAAGTATGGTGTTAAAGAGTAGACTATCTCTTAATATAGCTACTCTTGAAGCGTTTAGCGATCCCGAGAATTCTGAGATTGAACTTATAAAAAATAATCAGCAATATCATAAAGTATAGAGTAAATGATGTAGGCATAGACGTTTCGTCTTTTTACGATTGCTACTTGCTGAGACTTTAGGTCCCAACTCTAGAAAACGACCATTTATATAGGGAACTCTTATACCAGAAAAGTAAATTCTTTGTGAACGGAAAATTCTCTCTCCATTCTCTCTG
>JABUQX010010804.1:0-5000 GCA_015478945.1 Trachelipus rathkii
GCTCCCAGGACCAGGTCAAGACCCTCAGCGGGGCCAGCACTCCTTCTGAATCTCCTCTATTTCCAATAAACCCATCTCCCCTACACTCCCTGCGATCGAGGGCAAATCCATGCTCTTCAATGAGTCTTTCACACCGACTTTCCCATCTACTTTCTACTTCTTTCTTGTGTCTCAGTTCCTCCGTTCACACTGTCCACTCCTTCTTGCTTGCCAGTCTGCCCGCTTGCATTCTCGTCTAGGTTGTCTTCCCGCACCACCGAATCTTCGGCTCATCCATTTTTTCAATATAGCCTCACTACCAACCTCGTTCCTCTTATTCTTCGTTTCTCTGTCTGTCTTCTAGTCTTTTCCCTTATCGCTCTCAACGTTAGCATCACCGTCCGACTGTATTCCTACTTATCCTTGCTCTTTTGTACTCAGTGTCTCTTGCTCGGCACTATAGCGTTGAAAATCCGTGTAACACACCTTCGAATATCACCCTTTTCACCTCCACACTTCTTTGCCTATCTTTTCAGTTTGGGATACACTGCTCTACTGCTCCCCCATACTGAACGCTATCCGCTATATGATCTTTACATTTCCTCCTCTCCAAATACTCGCACCCATATATTTACAGTATCGGTCCACCCATCATGTTATCTCAGTTCCCCCCACCTCTATTTCTCAACTCTCCCCTCCTTCTTCTCTACTGGACCGACCCATGACTCTCCGTCTTTCTGTGGTTATCAGTCAAACCGGCCCTCTCAGTCCTTGTGCAGAACTTATCACTACTCTTCCAACCGGTCTCTCCTTTCACTCCAGCAGCGCCAAGTCACCCGCGCTATGAAGCCAAAAATATCAACCGATCCAAAATCTCGCAAATGTTCTCTCACCCTTCTTTATCACTACATCTTCAGATACCGGGATACAAACAAAATGGTGACAACACGCTTCCTTGTTTAACTCCTGTTCTCACCTCGAACCATTCGATTATTCTCAAATTCTGTCTACATTAGATTACATAATCCTGTATCAACACTTCCAGAGTCTTGGCCTCTCACGGAGCTTTCTACTCACGACATTTCTCTCTCAACCTCTCCACAGTGTTCTCTTCTAGCACTGAATCAAAAGTTTCTTCAGCATCTATGAACATATATATGCTCGTCTTGTAAATGTGCCATACCTTTTCCAAGGCGTTAAATTCTCAGGAGCGAACAAGAGATCCGTCGTGCTTCTGTTCTTTCTATATTCCGTGCTGACTCTTCCCCAGCCCTTGGCTCGACTTATCTCAACCTGTTCTCTTAAATTTCTCTAGTATGTTTACCAGACTGGGATTCAACAAGAAATGCCCCTATAGTGTTACAGGTCTCCTGTATGGTGTCCTTTTCCCAGCTAGTGATATTGGCTTATAATTGACTTTTCCCTCATCCTTATAGGATACTCACTCTCGTTGCCAACATCTAGTAATCAGTTTCATAAAAATTCTTCTTTCATTTTCTCTCTCCCTCCCTCTTTTATCGAAGTTTCTAGTGGGAATCCCATCTTATCCAGCAGCGGAGCCACCATTCTCATCGCCTTCAGACGCGATCTCTAACTTCTTCCATAGTTTCACACATTTCTTTGTGTTTCCGTGCCTACTCCCATCTACAATCATCTGCTCCCAGCCTCCTCCCCTGTTCATTCACCCAATTGTAGTCAGCTTCACTGAAGTGCCCCGCTCCATCTCCTGTTGCTGTCTATCTGATTTCAACCAAACTTCCCTTGCTGGACCTGGATTTGCACACATCCTCTTTGATCCTCATAGATAATGTGTTTCCGGAGTTCTAGAACAATCTTTTCCTTTCTGCCTCCCGTGTTTGCGATATATCGCCATCATCTCTTGCTGCAGGCCTTTGCTTGACTCGGGTTCTGTCTTGCCCTCTCTCTTCTGCAGCATCTTCTTGGCTCCTACGAGATTGAGCCTTGTTTGTACAGTTCTATTTTTCAGCACCGTCGTCGCGGTCAATACCGTCCTTCCTCTTCATCACTTCCGCCCTCCTCTCACTCTCTTCGACATAACCCACAGCTTTGTGTGTCTTGTCTTCTTCCTCCTACCATCTTTTCAGAGTGCTCTCTGGTCTACCCTTCTAATATCGTTTCTTGTATCTCCCCCATCTCTCCTACCCCTTCTAATTGTTCTAAGCAGTCCCTCATCTGTATTTTCTGATTTATCCCTTTCTTGTCACACTCCTTCCATGGTTAAGACCACTTTTGGAATACATTCTCTTTCTTCTGTACTGCTGTAGCTGTGTAGCTGCGTTGCATCGAGCAGGTCCGGTGCGGAGCCCAACAATCATGGAGCCGAAATCCCGATGTTACTCGCAGGGTATGTACTTTAACATTGCCTATTATCCTGACTGATCGACGTGATTAAGTATGAGGTGAGGAAGAGTAGGAGTTCCTGTTTCGAATTTCTCTGTGATGATGGTTCCAATCGTGATATTCCTCGTGAAAGCCTATGTGAAATCGACGCCTTCGGTTGGAGAGAAAAGCGAGGTCGGATGATGATGTCAAGTGGCTCTCCGTAACGATGACCGAGAATCCGTGTCAGCCAGCGTCTCCTGTCCAAATAAGTTCGTTAATTGCTCTCCATACTGTGCGCTGACCAGTGTCTCCCACCTGCGTCGTTTCCTTCCCACTGTCGGTGCAGTGAAATCGTCCAACGGAGGGGCAGCGACAAATACCAGTGCGGTCCTCTCTTTTCCGTGCTTCTACATTCTCCTCGGCAACAGTGTATCCGAGAACATGTACTATATTCACGTGTTCGGGAGTCGCTTTGTGCGTCGAAATATTTGTTGATACGAGTGCGTACCTCCTTTCCGGCGTTGTGCTAGTAACTTGGATCGTTCGCGCGAATAGTGTCGCAAGCTGTAGGAAAGGGGGAGGTGAAGAGGTCTCATGCTATGAGTTTTAGTGTTTGACACTTTTGTTAGTGAGAATCTTAATTGCTCTGTTCGAATGGATGGTTATTTTCAATGCAAAAGATGATTAATTTGCACGAGAGAGGTACAGGGTGGGAGCGGATAGGGGTATTTCAACGGTTCGTATATGTCATAAAGTGAAACTCCGTATCAACTTTATTTAGTTATTTCAGTGCGACTAGCATCGAAAACTTCGGAGTGGGAGGTGGTTATAGAGTATAAGTTTGGGAAGCGATACAGGAAACTGTTTGTTATGAATAAAGTTTTATGGTGATAGGCAAGACGGATTGCCTGCTGTGCATGGAAAAGTTCCTAAAATTTTTCCAAAAGATTGCGCCCGATACGCAGGGCGAGCAAAACCCCAGTTGGAGTATCCAGAACGATATATATCTAAACAAATGAAATGTAAATCTGCCTGGGAGGGATGATATATCTGAATATTTGTCGGTTAGCTTAGATTAAACAAATAAATAAAAAAGATTATCAGAAATTATTAATCAGTAGTATAGAAAAAAATTTTTTTTAGAATAACTGAAACAGGTGGAGTTAACTTTTTATAGATATTACTCAGAGTGCAAGATAATTTCACTGGTTGCGAATTTACCGAAAGGAATTTTAGATGACGAGACCCATCTATTCATAGATTAAGTATGAAGTCGTCTTTCAACAAACAGTAGTTCTGTGCGGCTGTGAATCACGAGGAGAGAGAACATTAATTGAAAAACTTTGAAATGAATTGCCCATAAGCGAGCAGACAAAGTGTGATTGGGCATATCGAAAGGTTGCTGCTTAACAGGAAAGAATGCTAGCGCGGTCCCCGGAGCATGGATATAGCGCTCTCGAAAGTGTTGCTAAAGTGGGGCTGAGAATCGTGAAAAAAAATATTATAGTGTTCGATGGGGTTTTGATGTATTTGAAGGTGAACTGAATTTTGCTATTTTTAAGGCTAGGGCTCATGCAACATTTTTTATATCATCTCATCATGAAGTTTGTTTGTATAACTCGACGAGAATACACAGTGCTGGTTATAGTTTCAAATGAAAGTTTACTTACGCCCAGAGTGTGTTTGCTTGCGTGATTTAGTGGAAAACTTTTTAAAGTGTTTCATAAGGATGTTCCATGAGAACACGCGCTAAAATGGCGCTTATGATCGTATACAAAGAAGCAAATGTATACTGGCTGTGAACACAATATTGTGTACTTCTTCGGTGTAACTTATACATGCTCTGAAGAGTTTGGCTCATTAACTGAGTATAGTAAGAAACAAAGTTATACGATTTCTTCAGCTTTATTGCCTAAAAATAGAAAAAGAAAAAAATAGGAAGAGAGTCAAGAAATTTGATGAGATATAGTAACTTTTTTAACTATTCATCTGCATTAGAATTAAATTTTGTACAGAGTAAATAGTAAAAGAAAAATTGCGAGGAAATTGTCTGGAAAAATATATTTATGAAATAGAATATTGTTTGTTGAATACCCAACGGTTTTGCCACGGGGCGTCAGAGTCAACTTGCGTGAGTTGGTTTACTAAAAAAAAATCTTGTCTTCACCATGAGGCGTGCTATTTCGGAGGGTATAATCAAGGAGAAACAATCAGCGCGCGGGCGGACGTTTTTATACTGTTGATACTTTTTCGTTGTTTCAATTTGTTTATACAGGTGTGAGACTACGATGGTGATGTATGATTTGCATGCAAATATAAAAAAGCTTTTGGTATAGTTTTTTAACTGTCAAATTTATGGAGAAAAAAAAAGTTGAGAAATTTAGACAAAAAAATCAAATAAAAAAAATTCACATATATATTGCTGCTATTGTAAGATTATTTCATAAAAATAATATGCGATGGGGGCTAGTGGATTGGCAAGTTATTTCAAAGTGAAATCCGCGGTTGAAAAAATCTTTGTGTAGTTCAGTCAGAATCGAGCTGTGGAGAGAGATTGCGTGATAAAAGATGTCTGATATGTGATATTTGAGAAAAATTACAGAAATTCTAAACGCCTTTTTGACATATGTTATTAAAACAAATTTTGTACCGAAATCTTTCTCTTTCGAATGGGTATA
>JABUQX010010804.1:7500-15000 GCA_015478945.1 Trachelipus rathkii
TGACTGCACATATCAATTTTATTTCCAAAATTAGCAAAATCTTGGATAGATGTCGATGAATAAGTAACTTTATAAGATTAGTAAGTATGGATCTTGCTTCGCGAACTTGCTCTCTAAACTGGTTTTGAAAAAATCATCAAGAATATAATGTAATTGCCCTATATCTTTACATTTTAAATTATCATAAGAGGCATTATAATTTCTTCATTATCTAGAAAGCAGAAGTTCTGTTGCAACTTCCAAATGTTTGAAAGAATGTGTCGTTGATGTTTGCTTGGAAAACCCTTCTAAACAAGCATCAGCATTTCCAATATGTTAAGCAGCAGTTGCTGTTCACTAATATGGGAATGGCATGTAACACATAAATGAACAGAGTGTTTGAGAAATAAAAGTTAAGACAAAATCAAAATAAACATATAGGCAAACATTGCTTTTCTTAAAGACTTGAAAATATCTAAGTTTTTTATAAAAGTTTAATATCCTGATCCATTGAAGCTCCTTCTTAAGCTTCAACAATGCATAAAAATTTCATTAGGTCGTAACAAACCATCGAAATTTTCCACCTACCTGTTCTGTCACCCATTTCGTGAGAGCTTTTGTCCATTTTGTGTCTGGGAAATCTTTTCTTTTTTATGTTCTTTTAAAATAGTAGTCGGCCTGGCCAATCTAAAATAGCATATAGTGGCATTTAAAGTAGTTTTTAATGAGTTGTACTCCACAAACGTGAACAGTGATGAACATCTATCGCCGCTGGATATTTCGACAGCTTAAACACCTCTAAAACATTTCTTCTTTGTTTACACCATCATATCGTGTTCCCAATCAGAAAGAATATTTATATCAAGTCTCGTATATAACCTCAGATTAGAGATAGGAAACAAAAGAACCAGTTAGAGGCCACATGGACCTATCGGAGACTGCCCCAGTCAACTAAAATATTTATCAAATACAGCCCATGCGACAAACACACAACCTTCACCACACCCTAAGGCCTGTCATTTCCTAAAAAATGGGTACTATAATATTTACGCTAACTACTACAAAAAGCTAAAACTTTAGCTAAGGTTCATCTAACCACAATTACAAGCTTTTAATAAGTTTTGTGATACTGGTAGCTAGCAACATGCGGTTACTTAAAATACCTAAACTAAAAACCCGCCACTTGGTACGTCAGAATATACTATATGATGCCCCAAACTACATCCATATACCATCCAATCCTTTCTTTATGTTGCAAGTGAGTCACACTCAACAAACTCCTGCGGGAACCATTCAAAAAATTTTAAACCCTATTACAGAATGAATCAAGGTTACACGTCTTATTACTTACATTCTTATTGTGTCCCCTAGAAAAACTGTCCGTGGTAAAAATTTTATAGACTTGTATGATGAGGGAGAGACTGGGAGAATTGAAGGGGACATAATGCATTGCGGACATCTGGCATGGTTCGGAGCAGGAGAGAGGAGGCATTCGCACGAGGTGGTTAGGAGTTGTTTGCGGGAGGAGTTGAGGAGAGCAGGGATGAAGATGAACATACAGAGAAGACAGTAACAGTAACCGGAGGAAATGAGGGGGATGAGGAATGATGGTGAGAGAAGAGGAAGTGAACGGTAAATACCTGGCAATTATCTCGAGGGTGTTTTAACAGAAGGGAGGGAAAGTGGAGAAGAGATTACGCGAAGAATTGGAAAAAGTATGGAATTAGTATGAAGCGTCATTACCCCAATGATGAAAGTAGAAAATCGGAATACAAAGCTTAAAAAGCTATTTTCAAACAGCATCCTGACTCCCACACTGCTGTACGGAGCAAAATGGCAACAACGAGAAGAGAGGAGAGTTAGAATACAAGCGACAGACGGATGAGGATCATAAGAGATACACGATCAGGTTGCGGAGAGAGACCAGAATAAGAAATGAAGTTATTAAGAAGATATTAGGTGTGAAGAAGATGACACTGAAGATGGGATGTGGGGATTAGGATGTGGGACATCTGGAGAGGATGGAGCAGGAGAGAAGCCGAAAAGAAGATGGGAAATGGACACCAGAGGCAGAAAACCAGGGAAGTCGAAAGAAAATTTGCGGAATCGGTGGAGGCACTCTCTGGGAAAGATGTCAGCTACCAGAATATGAGAGCGCTGAGAGAAAGATCAAATAGTCCGCAGCGACGAGGGAACGTCACTTGACCGAGCAAAAGATGCTTCGCGCTGCCTGACGGATTGAAAGATCCTTCCGCATGGAGAGAAAGTAAGAAAAATATAAATATATATATATATAAATATATATCATATCTAATTACATATATAATATATATATTAATAATATATATATATAATATTATATATATATATATATATATATATGACACAAACAGCCACTTCAGACTAATGGAAGAATCTTCACCAACTACAAATAGGTTTCCTCATTTCTATTAATAAAACATATACTCTTTTAGTGCTTTGATTAACATTATTTTTTTTTATCTATTAAAAATTTTTAACCATAACAAGCCATCAAAAAATTTTGTTGAAAACTTAAATAATTTAGGGAAAGAGGGGTCTACGCTTTTGAAGCTATATCAACAATTATCATAAATAACATATTATACAATCATCATATACTACACCATATATATATATATATATATATAATATATATATATTATATATATATTAATATATATATTAAAATAATATACATATATAATATAATATAATTATATATATATATATATATATTAAATAAGCTAAGAAATGAGATTATAGGTGGTAAGTAAATTAAATTTCGACACATCGAACACGAATTAGCTCTTAAAAAAGAAATAGCTCTGCCAGGTTCTCCTTCATTATTCCTCTTTGGTCTGATTTTGTTTATAATGCGAAGAGCAAAAAAAGCAGTTCCACGCTAAATTGCGGTTGGAGCTAGAGCAGTAACAGCAATTCAGCTTCTGAACAATGTCTTGATACTCTTCGAAAGTTACATAAAAATTTTCAACTTCTTCAGTGCAGCAAAGAGATAATTTATGGTAAAGTTATGGAATATGTGTACAAGGACCTTACCTTTTTTCTTGAACCAATCGACGCTTCTCGACTTAAGCTCTTCAATATCTTAGAAGCTTTTACATACTATCTTCTGGAACTTTCTGAAAAATGAGCTTCGAGAAAGGTAGTAACGGAGATAGTGTTAGTTTCATCACTTACAATATGTTTAGATGTATCCTTTTCCTTCTTGAACGTTCCTGCAACCCTTTAATACAAATGGCCACATTGCAAAGTGAGATTAGCTTTTGTTGTTTCTTCCTTCGTTAAGGCTTACCCGTAAGATCAATAAAACAACAGCTAGTCATAGTTATCATTGTTTAATGTGAGAAATTTCTCATTTCGTACCATGAGTCTTTATCCTTCAATCTTAAATATAGATGGTATAAGGTGTAAGGTTGAATTTATTAGAATATCCAAATTGAAAACATAGTGCTGGGTTAAAAAAATCTTCGAAGTTTGCATTGCATTTTGATGTGGAAGTCGAAATAAACTCATTAAACTTGCATGAAGTGATTGAAGGCATTCACAGTCACAATTTATAACTGTGTCAGTTTAAATTTTCCCGACTCCAACTTCCTATCTTGAAAGTTACCGACTCCGACTCCGACTCCGACTCCGACCTCTTTGAAAATTACCGACTCCGACTCGACTCCGACTCCACCCTCTTCAAAATTACCGACTCCGACTTCCCGACTCCGACTCCACCCTCGTCAAAACTTACGAACTCCCCGTCGCAGACTCGACTCCGACCGACTTCTCGCACCCTGCTCCCACCCCACCCGTGATTATTATTCAAGTATATTTCTGGTATAACATAACAAACAATAACTTTTATTCTTTTATGATTTATAACGTTAAAAAAATTTACATTTTTATATACCCTAAAGCAGTAAATCAGTAAATCAAACCACCTTCCCCTGCCCTTCGCCTCTCCTCCCACCATCCCATGATCTATGATCTATTGTTTCAAGTCACATTTCGAGTATCATTTTGGATAAGCAACATAAAAAACGTTCTTTATATACTGACCAACGAACATATGCTAACGTAAAAAAGTTTTCACATTAAAAATGCTAGCATAACATCACCTTAACTAAGAATATAATGTACAACAACAAACCTAACTACACCTTAAGCCCTTACGCACGTTACATTAACAAAGTTCCACACTTAACATCAGTAAAGTAACTAACATAGCAAACAAAAACGTAACCTATTCACACTTTGTCAAGCATATCTCTAACATATCACTGTTAATTTTACATTAACATGGTAATATTTAACAATAATTTATCATAACCTGGTCTAATTATCATACTGATCAATGAATATATGTTAACGTAACAAAGTTTTCACATTAATAAAGCTTACATGTCATCACCTGAACTAAGAATATAATGCACAACGACAAACCTAACACACCTTAGCAAGAACAACTGCTAACATTAAACAAACGTTCCACTTAACAACAGTTAAAGACACTAAATAGCATACAAAAGCGTAACCTATTAACACTTTTATCAATGAAGCACTAACATATTCAATTGTTAATTTTACATTAACATGGTATGTTTAACAAAAATTTATCATAACCTTGTCTAATTATAATACAGACCAACGAATATATACTAACGTAACAAAGTTTTCTTACATTAACATAGTAATATTTAACAAAATGTATCACTAACCATACCTACAACTATCATATCCCAACGAATAAATTGCAACATAACAAATTTTTATCCAAGCATATAAAAAAAAATTGTTTTTGAAATAAAATATCATAGTAAAGTGTAATAGTTACTGATCCTGAAAGTAAATCAGTACAATCAAACCACCGCCCAACTCCTTCTCCCGCGCCCTCCACCTTCCAGTTATCTGTTAATTTCCAGGTCCATTTCGGAGGCATCTTTCGGAATTAAACATAGCATAAAAAATAAGTTCTTTTATATACACTACCAACGAATATATGCAACGTACAATTGTTTTCACATTAATAAAAAGCTAACATAGCAAACCTGAACTAAGAATATATGTACAACGGCAAACCTAAACACACCTCATACACGAATAAACTACTAAACAATAACAAAGTCCATACTTAACAAACAGTAAAGTAACTACAATTCGTAAAAACGTAACTATTCACACTTTTGTCAAGCATATCTCTAAACATATCAATGTTAAATTTACATTAAATGTAATATTTTTACAAAACATTATCATAACCCCTGTCTAGTTATCATACTGACCAAAATATATGCCAACGTAAAAAAAAGTTTTTTACATTAACTAGTAATATTTAAACACAAAAATTTATCAATGCTTACTTAACTATCATAATCCCCAACGAATTAATGCAAACATAACAAATTTTGTTCCAAACATAACAAAAATAACAAAGTTTATCCAACATAACATAAAAATAAGTTCTTGAATAAAATACATAGTATAGTGTGATAGTTTACTGATTTTTAAGCAGTAAATACAATAATCAGTAAATCAAACCACTTTCCCCTCCCCTCCCCTCCCGCCCACCCTTCACAGACCTATTGATCTATTGGTTCAAATCATTTTGAGTATCATTTGGATAAACATAACATAAAAATAAGTTCTTATAATAAAATATCATAGTAAATATATGCTAACATAAAAAGTTTTAACATCGATAAAGGTAACATAATCATAACCTGAACTAAGAATATAATGTACAACGACAAACCTAACATACCTGACGCCCGAATAAACAGCCAACATTAAACAAAGTTCCATACTTAGCAACAATAATAAGTAACTAAACATTGCATACAGACGTAACCTATTCACAATGATCTACCTGTAGCATATCATTGTTATTTTTACCTAACATCAGTCATATTTAACAAAAATTATTTCATAACGCTACCTAATTTTTATATACCAACCAGCGAATATATGCTAACGTAACAAAGTTTTTACATCAATAAAGCTAACATACTAATTAATGAACTAAGAATATAATGTTACAACAGCATACAACTAACATACCTCACGTAAGAATAATCTGCTACATTCACAAAGTTACCCTACTTATCAAAGGGATAAAGTGGTAACAGGACATACAAAAACCACATGTATCCCACTTTCCAACCATATCAGCAGCGCTAAAGCAGTATTATCTACACAAAATCCTTAACAAACAGTTAACCAATCTATCAAAAGAACCGGCATCTGATAACGAATGATACTACCTTCATCAAAGTTCACTCATATCAAATACATCATTTTGAACTATGAAAAACGTAGACATAAGAAAATAATTCTCGAGGCAAACCTAATTCCTTTTTAAAACTTAACCTAAAGCCACGTTTCTAACACATCAACCTCTGAACGAGAATATTCTTACAAACTGGATCATTTCTCTAACAATTCAGTGTTAATCACATTGTCATAGTAGTATTTAACAAAAATAAAAGAAATTAAACATAAAACCTAACATATCTAATACTTACAATGGGCGAAACCTACAATAATACTAAATATTTGGAACTCGAAAGACATTAACAAGTTGGACCTATGAATTAAGTTTCTCAACCTACCCCTTCATTAACAGCAAACTCAACCTATCCCTACTTTCAATCATATCGATCAATGCAGCTAAAATAGGATAAGGTACACAAAATTTTTAAACAAAGTTCTTCAACTTTCAAAGGTACCAGCATCTTGAAACCTCATGAACTGATACTACATTCAATCAAAGGTCTTGCATATCAAAATTATAACATCATTTTGAACTATGAATAAAACCTGGACATTAGCAAAATTTCTCAGTCCAAACATCAATAAAATAACCTTCATTCACAGATCACAGACATAAACGCCTAGCATTATATTTCCTGAACTAAAATACATGTAGTACCGTAGCATGCCTGGTATACATAGTGTGGAATAAAACTGCCTACATTAAACAAAGTATAACAATCTCAAGGTTTACTATAGACAAACGTAGGTTTAACAGGAATGTTTTACTTTAAGACATGAAAAGCAACTAGAAATATTTAGTAAAAATTTATAAAGCACGAATTGAAATAAAATGAAAATAAATTAAAAAATAAGTAAAATTAATTAAAAAATTCTGAAAATAAATTGCAAAATTTAAATTAACACAAAAAATAAAATAGCACACAATATATTTTAGTTGATGTTTATAAAAAGAAGAGATTTGAAAATATAAATGTCGTTTTCAACCTTTAGAAAACGGGTATCTTTGTAAGATGCATCCTTCCTCTTCTCCTTCCATCCATCTTCTTTCTGTTTTTGTGTTCCATGCATTTTCGGAGGACCCCCTCTAGGGATCCCCAGACACCCTTTACGGAACTTACAACCCTCATCTTCGAGTTCTACGACGTTCAAATTTATTATATTTGATACCATTAGGGATCATTGTTCTAGGTACCGCACCAGCCCAGCACCGGCCGCTGT
>JABUQX010010804.1:35000-37500 GCA_015478945.1 Trachelipus rathkii
TGGATCGTTCAGCGAGGACAGGTATGTATAAGTCTTGAGGAGGAAGAATCTTAATGTAAGCTGCGCCGAAATATTTGTCATTGAGTCCATTCTTGAATGATTCAATGTCTGGTACTTTATCACCTATTAGTTTTTCTGGGGGACCACAAGGGTATTTCATTCGCTTCTGAACATAAGGATAAAGTGATGTATAGTCTAAATACATGATCTTCTGTCCTTTAGTTGGAGGATAGTAATGTACGAAGGGTTCAGTACGGCCTCCAAGCAATGAATTATCAATTATGAGCCTGTTGTTAACAACATCATTACTAAGACGTTGAATATATTCACTAATGCTTATATTTTCATCGGTATGATTAGGATCTTGAATGATCTGGGTCTTTTGTACCTTCCATTCACATTCCCACACACGTATGACATTAAAACCGGCTTCTTTATACCTATCTTCTTGTTTCATAGTGAGATTGTAGCGATCTACAGCCGATACGCTATGCAGCGTACCTTTTCCTTTATTACAGCCTTTATGTCCATGCCATGCACAACCATGGTATAAAAATGCTGTTTTCATACCGTTCACATATCCGAACCCGTCAGGGTAAAGCCACTTGTTCTTAATTTTGAACCCTTTCTCTCCACCGTTGCGAGCGTGCCTTATGTTTATATTGTTCAATTTTTCCTGATACATAAGCCAGCGAATTGCTTCATAGGTGAAAGGTTTAGGATTCTCTCGACCTAGAATAGTAATTTTTCCCTCAGGCATAAACACATTTTTTAAAGTGTAAAACATAAAGATGCAATTGTTGTGTTGTTATCTAGACAATCTATATCAAATTCTTTAATGAAACTGCCCCTAAACTTCTCAAAACATTTTCTTAGTATATTAAAATCTTGTACACAATACTTTTGACATTCTTCAAAAATATTGTATTCTTTACCTATAAACTTATTTAGTCTCTTCAAATGCTTGCTTTTCATTTGTTGACATTTTTTTTTCTATTTCGAAGAATTTCTTATCTGGAATAAGTCTTTATATTCAAGGTGCTTCATTTAAAAATGTATAGGGAAAGAAACCCTTGGAATTGTCTTTTTCACAGACACCCATGCATTTAGGCAAGCTTTTCAATGCACATGGTGTAAATAATAATGTATCCCTGAAGACTATATTTCCATTCGTTCCCATTGAAATGATTTTATTGCCTCTTTTTATAGGACTGTTGCTGATAGATTTTGAACTTGGGTGGGTCAATAATGATGCGTATACGAACTGATGATCAAATTTACCACCATTATGTGCTGTCACAATTACTTTCGATTTAGATCTTTTACTTGAAAATTTCATTAGAAAATCAATGAAATTTCCTACAGGTCCTTTTTCAGCATCCAATTTAAATGTTCTTGTTCTTGGACCACAATGTGAACATACTTGTTCACCTTCCTTATCTGTACACATTTCGCATATCATCTGGCATACCAGTAAATAAGAACGCAATTCTATTATTCTTCTTCCTTTATCATCATATCCTTTATCTTCCTGGTATGTCTCGATATCGTAGTAACATGTATAAACCTCTGGATCAGTATCTTTCTTATCATCCTTCTTCTTATTTTTCTTTTTCTTCATGTAACATATATGGTATTCATCTTCTTTAGGCTCGTATTTTTCTTTACATATAGTACAATAAGCTTTTGTGCAGTCGTGTTTGAAACTACCATAGCGATCAGCCTTTATTTGTTCAAGGCAGAGTTTACAAATCTTAATTTTCTTACACGTATTATTATCTTGGTGTTTTTTATAGCAATCGGAATTATAAAATTCACGATTACATTCATTACACTCATGGAATATACCATCGTGGTTGAATGAACCTCGACACTTATCATCTAGACATTGTCTACATCCGTAATGTTCACAATCTAATTTATGTGCTATATTATTACTATTGAAAGTGTAGCAATAAGTGCAAAAGATACCGTTCATATATGCATTCTTTTTCTTGGTATTTTCAAAACATAACTTTAACTTGTCTTCAGTTACAGCATAGTAATGATTAACTCCATCATGGCCGATAATGTATAAAGGATCGTCTCTGTTCTCATTAGAGGGATTATAAAGTATTTTTACTCCATTACCATCAGGACCAAACACGACTATCCGACATTTTTCGATATTCTCGATTTTTTCAAAGTCAGTTACTATGAAAGAATCTGTATATTCCATACCACATTCTTTAGCTAATGTTTTTGCAGCTTTCTCGATTGTATATGAATGAATATATTTAACCTCATACACATTCCACGAGCTATTTTCCCTAAACAGAACACAGCTTTGAAGCGACCCTACAGGCTCGTTCTAGATGGAACTTTACTAAGTACGATGGTTTGAAACTAGATTTTTGTAGCTCGAATCATCAGTTTTACAGTCATTACCTTTTCCTTTTGCTATCAAAAACAGTAGCTACTACTTTGAATTTGGTAAAGGTAGCCCCCCCGCGGGGGGGGG
>JABUQX010010805.1:0-10000 GCA_015478945.1 Trachelipus rathkii
GCAGCCAATATATTTGAATGAGTAATATAAATGTACGTGTTTAATTAAAACATAAAATGTTTTAATAAATTATACGTTATATGTGTAAGTGAGTGTGCGTGTGTGTGTGTGTGTGTGTGTGTGTGTGTGTGTGTAATCTGTGTGCAAGTGTAAGTAAATCTGTGTGTGTGTAAGTAAATCTGTGTGGGAGTGTAAGTAAATCTGTGTGAGTGTAAGTAAATCTGTGTGAGTGTAAGTAAATCTGTGTGTGAGTGTAAGTGTAAATGTAAGTGTCTATGGACAAATGTAAGTGTCATAGTGAATGTGTGTATAAGTATCATAGTGAATGTGTAAGTGTGTGTGTGACCGCATGTGTATAAGTGTAAATGTAAGTGTCTATGGTAAAATGTAAGTGTCATAGTAAATGTGTGTATAGTGTCATGTATGTGTGTGTATAAGTGTAAGTGTTGTGTGTGTGTGTGTGTGTGTGTGTGTGTGTGTGTGTGTGTGTGTGTGTGTGTGTGTGTGTGTGTATGTGTGTTCTAAATAATAATAACAATAGGCATGAAGTAAATAACACTAAGTATAATAATAAAAATAATAATAAAAATAAAATAATAAAAAATAATAAAAATAATAATAAATAAAAATAATAATAAAATAAATAAAAAGTATTAAAACAAAATAAAAAACATAATGTTAATAAATATATGAGTTAAAGCAGTAAAGCAGAAAGTTAAAACAGTAAAGCAGAAAGTTAAAGCAGTAAAGCAGAAAGTTAAAGCAGTAAAACATGAGTTAAAGCAGTAAAACATGAGTTAAAGCAGTAAAGCAGTAAAACAAAAGCATACTAATCCCCCCTTGGTGTTAGGTCACACCTCTATTGATTTACTGATTTACTGCTTTAAGTATGTAAAGTTAATGAATATGTGAGTTAAAGCGGCAGTAAAAAGCATATGAGTTAAGCAGTAAACATGAGTTGAGCAGTAACATATGAGTAAAGCAGTAACATGAGTTAAAGCAGTAAACATGAGTTAAAGCAGTAAAAGCAGTAAAACAAAAGCATACTAATCCCCCCTAGGTGTTAGGTAACACCTCTATTGATTTACTGATTTACTGCTTTAAGGTATGTAAAGTAGATAAATATGTTGACAGTTAAAGCAGTAAAACATATAAGTTAAAGCAGTAAAACATGAGTTAAAGCAGTAAAACATGAGTTAAAGCAGTAAAGCAGAAACTTAAAGCTAATCCCCCCTAGGTGTTAGGTAACACCTCTATTGATTTACTGATTTACTGCTTTAAGGTATGTAATGTTAATGTTTTTAATAAAATTTCGTACAGTTTTATAATAAAATGTTTATATATCAAGACACACTGGTTTTTTTCTTCTTACATACAATTTTGAAAAATTTATAAATTAAAAAGAATTAATAAAAGTATTAAGTAAAAATATGTTAATAAATTATGGTTAATAATAGGTCTGTAATGAGTTACAGTTTTAGGTTCGCGAAAATGTTTTTAATAAAAATGCTTAAGCATGAAATAAAACTGAATGACTTATAGTATATATATTTTTCATTCGCGCGCGGGTCGCACCTGCGGGTGCGGGTGCCTCCATCCTTTGCGGGGAGGGGCAGCTTATGATCTAGAGGTAGACAAGATGAGTCATCAAACGATGAATCATCAAATATAGGTGGTATCAAAAGAATGACTTTCATCAAAGATGAGCCAATCAAGATGAGGTAACAAAATTGAGGCATTCGAGGGTGTGAGTGTAAGTGTAAGTGTACCTGTGCGTGTGAGTGTAAGTGTATATGGGCTAGTGTAAGTGTCAATGGCGAGTGTAAGTGCTTATAAGTGTTATAAAAATACTAACTCATAGTAGGAAGCATTCTAGCAGATTGTAATATACACCAATCGATTCCTCATACCTTATTACCTAGGGGTAGACACCCCTATTAGGGCTATTCTAGGCTCAGGGGAGGCTAGAAAAGGCTTGAAAAAAGTGGCACTCAGTTGGCACTATGTGGCACTCACTTGGCACTCATTGGCACTCACTTGGCACTCATTGGCACTCACTTGGCACTCATTGGCACTCATTGGCACTCACCTGGGCACCCCCCGCACACACATGGGGCACTCATCTAATACTCATAGAACACTAATAGAACATCCCTAGGTACTTCTTACGGTGATTGGGAACCATCAAAGCCTTCAAGTTAGCGTGGGTCAAAATTGACCCATGGTATGTGGCAAGGTCAAAGGCGAAATATCATGGTCAAACAATGTAAAGGCATCAGAAAAAGGGTTAAGTCCCTAAAGGAAGGACAAAAAATTACCGTGGGTCAAATTTGACCCATGGTATATGGCAAGGTAAAAACCGAAATATCATGGTCAAACAAGGTAAAGACATCAAAAAAATAGGGCTAAGCCCCTAAAGGAAGCCCAAAAATTACCGTGGGCCAAAAATGACCCATGGAATACCCAAAGGGTTGGTGGAAAATTTCCGTGGGCAAAAATGACCCATGGAAGACCAAAAATTACCGTGGGCAAAAAAATGACCCATGGAAGATCAAAGGGTTGGTCGAAAATTAGGGTGGGCCAAATTTGTCCCATGGAAGACCAAAGGGTAGCCAAAAATTACCGTGGGCCAAAATTGACCCATGGTATCTGGCAAGGTGGTCAAACAAGGTAAAGACATCAAAAAATAGGGCTAAGCCCCTAAAGGAAGATCAAAAATTACCGTGGGCAAAAATGGCCCACGGTCGAAAAAATTAGGGGGCGTAAAATAGGGGGGGTAATACGTACAACGGTTGCTGACGCAACCGTTTGGCGCAACCCTTCTTCGAAGGGTTGCCAAAAATTAGGGTTGCCGAAAAAATTAAGAATTGACCCATGGTATCTGGCAAGGTGGTCAAACAAGGTAAAGACATCAAAAAATAGGGCTAAGCCCCTAAAGGAAGATCAAAAATTCGTGGGCAAAATAACGCCCAGGAAGAAAAAATTAGGGGGCGTAAAAAAGGGGGGTAATACGTACAACGGTTGCTGACGCAACCGTTTGGCGCAACCCTTCTTCGAAGGGTTGCCAAAAAATTAGGGTTGCCAAAAAATTAGGGTTGCCAAAAAATTAGGGTTGCCAAAAAATTAGGGTTCTCAAAAAATTAGGGTTCTCAAAAAATTAGGGTTCTCAAAAAATTAGGGTTCTCAAAAAATTAGGGTTCTCAAAAAATTAGGGTTGCCAAAAAATACCGTGGGCCAAAAATGACCCATGGAAGACCAAAGGCTTGGTCGAAAAAAGGTCTAAGCCCAAAAAAGGTAAAGGCCCAAAAAGGTAAAGGCCCAAAAAGGTAAAGGCCCAAAAAGGTCAAAGGCCCAAAAAGGTCAGGTCAGGTAAAAAATTTGGGCTCAAAAAATACGGTTTGCCCAAATTTTAGGGTGGGGTAAAAGAGGTCAAAAAGGTCAAGGTAAGATGGGGTAAAAGGGCCGTAGTCCAATATCCCTCTCCTACTACTGCAGTGTATGCCAACTAGCTTGTATATATATTTATGTCAACACTATCAGTAATGTGAGAGTGTTTCAACTCCATGTGTGCACAAATACTAATGTCAGATTGTCAAATTCATTAATTAAGATTGTCTATTTATATCGAGCATCCAGTAGATTTAGGCCTCCTGTGGCATTTACCTCAATCTCATTCCATATTTTCAAGTATGCAATGGTTTTTTTTTTATCTTTTCGCTGACATGCTATAATTTTACATCTTCTATCATAACGTCAAAAGGACCTCTTAATTCAAAAAGGCCAGTGTATAGAGCCACGTTTATTGACGAGCCCTCCAACAATACATCATAATTTAAACACCTCCATACTACATCTCAGCACCTACAGTTGCACTCACACCCAAAATACAAAAATTATTGCTACAATAAGTAGGTTTGATCTTCTCTCCGAGAACAAAACAAGCACACACGGATCTATCATGTTCGGTTATCCATTCGGTATCGAGAGCATTAGTTTTCCTTTAATTATTAAATTCTGGCTTGAAACAACTCAACTGCATGGTTTACATATCCACAGTGCTGATGCCTTTTTCTAGCCCTTTCAATAAGAACTCTGTTAATACTAACAAAAACTTTCAGAATATAGTGTAATTTTTAGTTAATAACTTTTTTCTGTTAGAATCTATTCATCATTTAGGTACGATAGGAGACTATGATAGGTTATAATGTTAGGGTATATTAGGTATTGTTAGGATAAATTGTGAAAAGTTGTTTTTCGGCTTAGGTCAGGATAGGTTAGGTTATGTTAGTTTAGGCTGGGTTATGTAAGTTTAAGTAAGACGCTTTGCTTTTGCTGGTGGTTATTCATATTATCATGATCAATATTAGTTAAACATAGTTTAGGTAAGGTTAGAATATGTATGGCTAAAATAGAGTAGATAAGGTTACACTAGGATATGTTAGCAGTAATTAATAAGTTAATTAAGAACTTTGTTTATGTTAGTAGCTATTCGAAGTTTAGATATGTTAAGAGAGGTATGTTAAATTGTGTTGTTATTTTGTTGTTGGGAAAGGTTGTGCTATCTTAATTTTTGCTAGCTTATGTTACGGTAGGTTAAATTATACTGTTAGGTTAGGTTGCTTTTGCTAAATTAAGATACATTATGTATAGAGGTGTAGCAGATAGTGATTTTTCACAATCCTCGGATGCGGATAGTTAAAATCACTGTCCGCGGATTGCGGATGCGGATAGAGGATAGTTAAGTTTTTAGAGTTTTAGCCACAGAAACTTTATATTATATTATATATATTTATATATATATATATATAATTATTATATATATAATATATATATTAATATAATATATATATAAATATATATATAATATAGCTATATATATATATATATAATATAATATATATATATATATATATACCCGTGTTTACCAGAGTGCAGGACGCTTGGACCCAACTCTTTTGTCCACCCCACAAACCTCTTTCCCATGCCTTCCACCAATTTGAAAAGGTTATATATAATGCTTGAAATTAATTAATTCTCCAAGTTATGGATTCAAAACAAAAAAAAGCTTCTGAAGCCCTTTCCGGGGAAAGAGTTTGCTTATCTTTTCGTCGGAAATGAGATCGGCACCACTGAAAGACGCTCACTAAATACACTTGCTGAAGGGTATGCTAAGAATTCCCTGACGTCTTCTGGCCAAGTATGATGGAACCAAACTTTCATACAATTAATCATTCCTACCAAAGACCAGTGGAGTAATTTAATCTGATTCCAAACTCTGTTTCTCTTTATTGATATTCTGCTCGCATCAAATGATAGAGTGTTTTTTGACACCCCTGAACAAGACTCTTCATCGCTGCTAGAAGCCGAAAGAACGTTCATGGATTCAGCAGATGATCGCTAACAGATGGTATATTGTGTGTCTGTTTGTGTGATCTTGGTTCTTTTTTTGGGCTGGGTGATTGATTTCTGCCCTTTAGCAGCATTCATCACATAGGCATCTTAAATAATTTTAACCCTCTGTAAAAACGTGGTTCAAGAAATTTATGTTTGTATCTAGGATTTAGAAAAGTTGCTATTGTACATGCGTCGTTCGTTTGGCAGGTTTGAAAATCTATTATCTCATCTTCAGCAGGGGTGCGTGTGTCATCCTTGAAGTCCTCTGCTTTTTAATTAGTGAGTGTATAGGTATTTATATATGTAGTATATATATATATATATGGAGATGTGAGTGGTGTGGTATAATATAATATAGTGAGTAGTATATATATATATATATATATATATTATATATATTGTGATAAGATATATATATATATATAATATATACATAGTATAAAAGTAGTCACACAGTTCCTCATAATTCACTAGATATACTATCCGCTATCCGCCGAAAAAATTAATGCGGATTGGCGGTGCGGATGCGGATAGTGCAAAAATGAGCGGAGTATCCGCATATGCGGATGTTTGGTTAGAGGGTTGACTGAGACAGTCTCCGATACCGGTCCATGTGGCTGTCTTACTGTCCCTATATTTCTTATGTTCTTCTTGGTCTTTGTCCAGCCGTCGGCGTCGAGCACGCCTAAAAAAAAATTTCCATACAAATTTTCATACGCTGATTCCCAATATGCTTTTTTTTAGTTTCTGTACATATCGTAGCTTTCAAATATCAGGCGAGGGCTTTGGTAAGTTTGGCCCCTAGTGTGAATTTAAATGGTATTTTTAATCGGTATGTTAAAGATGGAATTGGTATACTTCTACTATTCATGACAATCCCCCAAAAGACTCCAAAACCCCATATATCTCTGACACAACTAATGAATATATAATAATATATTATATATATATATATAATATATTATATATATATATATATATAATATATATATATATATATAAATATATTATATAGAGAGAGGAGAGAGAGAGAGAGAAGAGAGAGTGAGGAGAGAGAGAGAGCAGAGAGAGAGAGGGAGAGAGAGAGAGAGATATAAGAGAGAGAAGAGAGAGACGAGAAAAGAGGAAGAGAGAGAGAGAAGAGAGGGAGAGAGAAGAGAGAGAGAGAGAGAGAGAGAGAGAGAGAGAGAGAGAGAGAGAGAGAGAGAGAGAGAGAGTAGCGCACTCGCTGCGATAAAATTCCCTCTCATTGGGCTTATGGTGTGTGTAGGGTTTCCCATGACATTAGAGTGTCTAATGGTTCGCCTTTCTCTTTTGCGTTCATATCCACACTCCTCCTCCAGACAACATCTTACCGACACCACTTTATAACCACGTAACATGTACACATATATATCCACACTCCTCTTCCAAACAACATCTTACTGATATCACTATCCCTTATATCCCTATGTGAATATTTCTCATGTGTATATTCTTCGTGGCGTAGAAGGCAACTAAATGGACAGTGATAGTTGAATTGGCCTCCCACTACCACTTATCTTTTGCCAGGAATGTAATACATACCTCGGAGAAGGTCGTGATCGTCATAAGCGATCTTCTGTTTTTCGGCGAAAATGTATGAATATGGGTACATGGATGTCAGAGGAATAAATGTTAAGGAGATAGGTGGTGGATGTATTTAGAAAGGGTAAATTTAATTTGCTCGCAGTGACTGAAACAAAGATGAAAGGAAACGGTGAAACTGTGGTGTGATGTGAAATGTGTATTTGCTGGTGTGGAAAGGAATGAGAGGGGGAGAGAAGGAGTTGCAGTTCTGATGAGTATCCTGTGGTGCAGAGAAATGGTAGATTTTGTTTGTGTGAGTACTAGAATTCTAATGGTTAAATTTAACTTTGAAAAGGTCAAGGTATGTGTGGTTACGAGCACTTGCCGGTGTGGTACTTATAGAAAAGAGACAAAGCTCCAAAATCGCCAAGCAAAGTGAATTGGAAAGTAAGCAAAGAGAAGGAGAAAACTCAAATGAGGGGAGCTCGGGAAGTAGTGACACGTTCCATACTTTATCAAACGCCTACACACGTCTCCCCATGATCCCTAAGATTTAAAAATCATAAATCGGTGAAATAGGAAAATATATCACCAGTAGACCTCGAGCGCCGAAAGCCGTACTGCTGATCGGAAATAAGAGAATGAGATTCCAGATGATCTAAGAAATGAAAGTTGAGAAGGGTTTCAAAGATCTTAGATAATATACAAATGAGAGCTATAGGGTGATAGTTAGAAGGGTCAGAGCGGCTACCTTTTTAGGAATTGGCTGGACATATACGCGTTTCTAAAATTGATGGAAAAGGCTAGTATTGAGTTATATAGAATATAGTTGAACGAGAGGTGGGGCCAGCTCAGAAACCCTCTCCTTCAAAATCGGGAAAGAATGTCATCAGGGTCGTTCGCCTTCCTAACGTTTATAAATTTCAAGAGCCTATGCACCCAATCAAATATATTTACAGGTAAAGAAATGGGACACCGGAGAGGAAAAGTAGTTGGAGGAGGAGGATTACCAGAGTTGTCCAAGGTTAATTAGAGAAAAACAGGATGCCGGAAAGTTTGACCTTTTCAGTTGGAGTATTAGCAACAGAACCATCAGAGCGAATAAGAAGAGGAAAGGAAGATTAACAGAAGTTGTTAGGAGACTTTTTTGGCAAGATGTCAGAAAGATTTGTTAGTAGGAGAACCAAGGAGATCAGCGCATTTTCGTTTAATGAAAGTCCGCTTTACTCGTCGGAGAGTATCCCTGAAACGATTTCGAGCTGAATGAAAATTAGCAAGAGTGATAGGAGACGAGAATTTTTCCACTCCCGATACGTACTGTCTCTAGCCTGAAAAGCCCGAGAACAAGCACGATCGAACCATAGATTTTTAGGAGAGAAAGGTCCAATCAAAGAAGGAATGAACTTACTCATCCCATCAACGATTACAGCTCCAGCCTTATCGGTATAAGATGAAGTGTCTTCAGAGTCAAAGCAGTCGCTCCAGTTATAGTTAGCGTAGAAGCGAAACAAATTCCCCCAATTTGCCCGATTAAAGTGTCAGAAAATACCTATACAGCAGGATGAGTAGTTGGAGAGAAAGTATTAAAATTAAGAGATATAAGGTTGTGATCAGATTTACCAATAATAGCGAAGATGGGGTATTTATAGAGGAGAAATAGTGGTGAAACATAGGTCAAGTTGGTACGTTCAAGAAATATAAACCTTGAGCACGATGGAATGTGTGTAGATTCCTTAATTAATTGCTCCAGATTGTTAAGAATGCTGAATGATTCGACCTCCTCCTCATCTGAATCAGTGTGAGAAGACCCCAACCATTCAGTATTGTATACATTGAAATCCCCTAAATAGAGGATTTCATTATTTGGATGAGAAGATATAACAGTCTCGTGAAAAGTAGTAAGAAAATCAAAAAAGACATGAAAAACTGTTCTGTTAGGAGAACAGTAGCAGAAGCACAATATTATTGTAGTAGAAGAAAGAAAGATTTTAAGCCATAGAACATCGAATTTACGAGACTCGAAATTTTTGAGACGTATTACAGGAAAACTAATGTTTGCATAGGCACATACCCCACCCTTCAGATGGAAATTATGAAATAAGTTATAGCTATATATGCTAAACTAGTTAGAGAAAGAATTCTTAGCTATCTGGGTCTCAGACAAGAGCAAAAATTTAGGCTTAGAGCTTGAGAGGTGGTATTACACGGATTCGGAGTTAGAGTGTAAGCCACGGATGTTGGTAAAGTCTATCGAAAACCCACACCTGGGCAAGTCTGCCATTTCACAAAGAAGACGTAAAATGAAACAAAAAACAAGCAATCAGACAAACAAAAGTAAAATATGGAATCTGAAATAAAATTATTCAATATTAAAACCTAATTTTAAAAGCTCAAATGCTACAATTTAAAAATCATAAATTTTAAACAAAATTACGAATAGCTAAAACACACTTACGACTCACACAATCAACTCTACCCTAGAAGTAGTATTAACTATGTTACTACGGGAAAAAAACAAATAAAAATACGAAAAATAAATTGATTATATTTCGAATAATTTCAATACTTGAAGCTGTGTTTATATATATATATATATATATATATATATATATTAATATATATATTATATGTATATATATATATATATATAATATATATATAGCTATATATATATAAATATATTATATATTATGCATATATATTGTTATATTATAATATATATATATTATATATATATACTATATACTATATATATATATATATGATGCATGACATCCTAGTTATTAATCATTATATTAATATAAATATTAATATTAAATCAATAATTTTCAATATGATATCATATATTAATATATATATATATACGGGCCAGGAGCACACTATACCAATCAGCGTACGAAACGGGGGAGCGCACCTACAGCTTGATGCAGGCCTCGACATGAGATGCTCTATCACCGCTTCGTACGATACGAGACTCAGTTACCCGCTCGTCAATGTTGTAACCCTCGCCTGCGAATCAATTCTCCCACCCATTGTCGCTCTAGCGCCCAGATCACCG
>JABUQX010010805.1:15000-22500 GCA_015478945.1 Trachelipus rathkii
AATATATAATTAATATATAATGTATATATTATATATATTATATATATATATTATATTATATATAAATATATATTTATATCTATATAATATATATAATATAATATTATATATATATTATTATTTATTATTTATATATATTTATATATATTATATATATTATTAATATATATATATATATTATATATAATATATATATATATATCATATAGATATATATATATATATATATCTGTATTATACTATTATATGTATATATTATATATAATATATTATATATATATATATATATATATATATATTATATATATTTACTATATAATATTTATATAAAATTATTACCGCAATTTGAATCTGCACATCAATATTTTATCTCATGAAAAGTAATAAAGGTGGTAGTTACTATTAAAAGTACTTGAAGATAAACCTTCCAGATTGGAAGTTTGCAATGTTGGCACTTTAATGTTATTCTTGTTTAATTATTATATTGACTCATATTTATATACTGACATACAGAATTGTCGTGAAAATGATCTTCTCTTTAGGGGGGATGTAACAGAAAGATACTGATAAATAAATAATCAACTGGATATCCCATATCAAGTTATTTTATAATTTCTTCTCCTTGCATATTTATATATTATCTCTCTCTCTCTCTCTCTCTCTCTCTCTCTCTCTCTCTCTCCTCTCTCTCTCTCTCTCTCTTCTCTCTCTCTCTCTCTCTCCTCTCTCTCTCTCTCTCTCTCTCTCTCCTCTCTCTCTCTCTCTCCGTATATCTCTCTCTCTAATTTCTTCTATGTTAATTGGTAATTAATTTGGACATGGAACTTTAAATACTTTATTTTGTCTTTGCTTATATTTAAACATTAAATTATATATATAAAATAATAGCCACATAATTACATCAATTAATACAATGTGAAATATTAGAAAAAAAATGAACAATATATTATATATATATATTATTAGATATGTATATATTATAAATATATAATTTATATATAATATATATTATTTATATATATATATATATATATATATATCTATTATTATTTATATTAATATTATTTATATATATAATAGTTATATTATTATATATATAATATATATATATATTATATTATAATATATACTATATATAATATATATTATATATATATATAATATAAATAAAATATATATGTAAAATAGTATATATAATAATAATATATAAATAATATATATGTAAATATATATACTATATATATATATTACTATATATAGATATATATTATATATATATATATATATATTAATATATATAATATATTATATTATTATATATATATATATATATATATATAGTAATATATATATATATATATATATACTATTATATACAATACCGTTTAATAAATGAAAATATCAGACAGCAAGGAATAAAGATTACAAGCAGCATCAAATAATAATATTAATAATAATAATAATAATAATAATAATAATAATAATAATAATAATAATAATAATAATAATAATAATAATAATAATAATAATAATAATAATATAATAATTAAATCCAAAATCAACAAATACTTTATTCTCATAATATACAAGTTATGATTTACATTAATAGATTAATACAAAAAAAATATTTATAGGGGAAAGGGCTACTAGGGGAACGTTTTCGTCCATTGAGCCCAATTAATAATAATTAGAATAATAATAATAATAATAATAATATAATAATAAGAATATAACAAGTTAATAATAATAATGAATAGATTAATAATACTAATATATTAAATTAATAATAATAATAAATAATATTATTTATTCCAAATATATTGTTATAATTCTTTATTATAATTTTGTTTATAATTACTTTTATTATAATTACTTATCTATAATATATTTCCTTATAATAATTATAATAATTATATAGTTAAACATCATAACTATTTGATCTGCTTAATAATTTTAATAATTTTAATATTGGAATAATTTTAATAATTGGAATAATTGGAATAATTTTAAAAATTGGAATAATTTTAATAATTGGAATAATTGGAATAATTGGAAAAGTTGGAAAAATTGGAACATTTGGAATAATTATTGGAATAACTGAAATAATTGTGATAATTGTAATAACTATAGTAAAAATAATAATAGTGAAAATTAAAATAGTGAAAATAATAATAGTGAAAATAATAATATTGATAATATAATAATAATAATAATAATAATAATAATAATAATAATAATAATAATAATAATAATAATAATAATAATAATAATAATAATAATAATAATAATAATAATAATAATAATGATAATGATAATGATAAATAATAATAATAATAATAATAATAATAAATAATTAATATAATTAATAATAATAATAATAATAATAATAATAATAATAATAATAATAATAATAATAATAATAATAATGCTTTATCATTAATAATTCTACTTTTTTTTACAAGTTCTTTCTATTCTTCTAAATAAATCTTTATTTTCAGAAGAAAATTTATTAAGGACTATTTTAGAATAAAAAGAAGTTAAAGAATTTAATATTATACCAATATTTCACCTGTATACTTCAGGCATGATCACGGTTAACTAACTATTCTTATAATGCAGCTTGCAAGAATACATTACTAAATATAAAAATCTAAAATTATTTTTACATTAATTGTGAAGTTAAAAAAATAATTTTGTTGAAAAATCAAAAAAGCTTACATTATTTTTCAAATACATCTATTATTATCATAGATACTAGGTATACCTGCAAAACACTCAAATATTCAAAAAAAACATTCAAGCATTCATTCATTTCATTAAATTTCCCATTGTAATAATTATACTGTTATATTTTATGTATTTGAGGGATTATTATAAACTAAAAAGGTTTCACGTCACAATCAATATTGAAGATTATATAAATAAAAATGATATAATATTTAATTATTCTATCTGGCTAAATAATTTAAAAAGGAAGAACACTAATCTATGTTAACACTTTAGATCTCACTATTCAAATGAAACAAAGTTGCTCAAGAAATTTAAGGTGAAGAAGGGTGTGACTTCTCGTGTGACAACAAAACAAAAGTCATTGATTTGGACTATTGTATACAGGCCTCTATCTAAACATGTTATATTGAATATTAATATGTTATCAATACTAGAAAACAAAACAGATTAATATTAATTTATAACAATTATTAAATTGTGTTTTAATACATAGTAAAAATTTTGAAAAAATAAAAAATAAAATTCATAATGGAAATGGTGTACTCATATTTAAAATTCAAAAACAAGATGTTTACGTTTAAGAACTAATTTATCAATTTCTTAAATAATAAAAATAAGATATATAAGGAAATTTAAATAAATTTCCTGTCTGAAATGAATATGATAGAACTAAAGAAAAGTCAAACAAGTTTTCATTTAATACTTTTTAATTCATAGTAAAAATTAATTGAAATTCTATATATATATTATATATATATATTATTATTATGTTATATATATTTATAAACTAATCTTTTATATCTAAGTATATATGTATGTACATGTTGATATGTTATATATATGTATATATATAATTATATATTTATATATTTTATTATATATTAATATTATAAAAAATATATATATATATATATATATATATATAGTATATTGATTATATATATATATATATATATATATATATATATATATATATATATAATATATATATATATATATTGTTATTTTATGGGTGAAACATCTTTTAGGGGCTCGGTCCCCATCTCGTGTGGGTGTCTTACCATTTCGGACTCCTCAGGAACTCATCCTTCGTCATTTCAGTACATATGGAATGATGTAAAATACATTAGACAGGCCGAATGGAATTTTTTTCATGGGCCTCACTACCTGGGGGTGTTCAGACTCCTCGCAGCAACTTGAAACTATCAAATTCAGGGTCTTTGGGGTCGGAAACATGTAAAATGACACCAATATTAGCCTATTAAAAGAATGTATGCTTACTCAGCACCGAACCGAGCCTGCTCCGATTCCGACACCTTTGAAGTGCTCCATCTCTGACTTACTCTTTTTAGATCTTCATCGTTTCTACGTCTTCCTTTCTTATTCATTCAATGTATCTCTTCTTTATTTATTTTTTTTTTTTTTGTAAAGAACTACCTTAAGGGGGTCCTTAGACATCTTTGAGGATGCTTAAAACCCCAAAATCGAGTTCTAGGGGTCCGACAACATAGATAAACATATTATTTGGGCTATTATACTTTTGTAACCAAATTTCTACTCTGGCACTGTCTGCAAGGCAACGCAGAATGAACTCTCACAGTTTCAGGCTTCTTCTTACACCTCTTTATCCTTCTTTCAACTTCTTTTCTTTTGCATTCCCAATGTCTCTCTTCTATCTCTTCTTTTATCATTTGGGATCCCAACCTGGGGGTTCTCAAACACAAATGATGGTTCTGAAACCCATAAAATCAATTTCTATGGGTCCGAAAACATATCTAAAGATTCCTTACTCGGGCTATTATACGTTTGTATACAGATTTCAAAATTCGGCTCCAATGCCGGAGCAGGAGCGGCACCCTGATTAGCAGTATGAGTCTGCTCAGACTCTAATTTCATCGCTGAAACATGTCGGCAGCTTATTTTCCACCTGACTGATGCCATATCAAGGTTAAAAAGCTCAGTTCCTCCCTTTGGATGAGGGTAGCGGCATTTCCCATAAGCATGAAGGAATATATACTATGTGATATAATATAATATATATAGTATTATATAGTATAGACATAATATACAATATATATATATATATATATATATATATATATATATATATATATATATATATATATATATAATTATATATATTATATGATTATATATGGGTGTCTAACTGTCTGATCTTAAATTATAATATATATATGATATATATATACTATAGTATATATCATATACTTATATATATATATTATATATAGATTATATTAATATATAATTTATATATATATATACTATATATATATATATATATATATATGAATGATATATTACTATCGAATACTATTATTGATATTATGTGCAAAGGGAGTTTAATGAAAAGAAAAATACAAGTTCGAAAAGGTCAAGGACGGCTGATAGCAAAATTGCCGAACTAATAAGCGCTCTAAAAAGCCTTAATTTAAACTTAGGGTTCATAAAGAAATTACCTACTTTTGGTATGTGTAGCGGTAAAATGCTGCCTATCATGAGATTAGGATATTTCGAATTTCATTTAGGGAGTTAGAGCATTTTGTCTAATTTAATTTAATAAAAGTATTTTAAAACTGTATTAAAATAAGTTACATATACATTAGATATATATATATATATATATATTATTCTTTATATATATATAGATATATATATATATATATTATATATAGTATATATGCAGTAAAACGTGCGCACGCATTCATCAAATAAGAAAATTTAAAATATGACGTTATTGTGTGCGTGGTTAACAAAAACCACACAAAACTTTAAAAGCAAAATACATTTATGTTTAGATGCCCACGAACATATGTAGCATTTTTTTTTTTTTTTACAAGTTGTCCCACCACACTCACGGGGGAGCCCTAATTAAGGAGGGCGTATTGCAGCCCAGAAAGTTCACTCACATTAACTAAAATTACGCAGATGAGCACAGACGGCATGTGCTTTGAGTGAGGGAAGATTAAATTTAGCAGGAACTTACATAACTATAACCACTCATGTAAGTAAAATGGTAAACACGTGCAGGTATAAAACGTGTGCACAGTTGCCCATGTCGGGATTATATATATATATATATATATATATACTATATATATATATATATATATATATATATATATATATATATATATATATATATATATATTATATTAATTAATATAAAAATTATTTTTTATATATATACGATGATCATATAATATAATATATTATATATATATATATATATGCATAAAATTAATATACAAATTATTTTTTATAACCATATCTTTCTTCAAACGTCTGGTAGCGTTTATTTTGTTTTTTCTCCCTACGAAGATTTATGCAAAACCTGAGTCTTCAGTTATTAAATAATAGTTATTAATATTTACGGGTGTGTTATGTTATCTACAAATTAATCATTTTTTTCATATTTTTTTCCTTTTTGCAAATATATTCTTTAATGGTAAGTTTATTTTCATATAATGTTTTAACATTTCTAAAAAATAAAATCGATTTTTTAAACGGCCCGAACGAAAAAGTGAGTAATTTGTTAGTCAATACTTGAATTTTCTCCAAGCCAATATAACCACAACAAGTCGAGATAAGAAACTTGATTCTTACAAGTACTTACAAGTAGGCAGAAGAACAGTATTTAAAAGTTTGTAGAAAAATAAAATTTGTTGCATACGAAATTGTTTATTACCCACATTCGTGCATGATTATATTTTGAGTAACATCTGTAAATACCTCCACATTAGAATGAAAAAGATTCCTAACCGATTTTTATTTAAAATATATATATCATGAAGATTTAGATAAAGAAAATCAAATATATTCTGAAATTTTACTTGTAACGTCACCGTGCAAAAAATAAAAATACACGTCCAAAGTGCACATGATCAACATATTAATTAAATGTTTCATGTTATCAAATAATTGATGTTTGGCATTGTTTGATACTTCGACATCTGGCCACCAAATTCACTTCAATGTACAATAACATTAAAATTTTATGTCTTTCTTTGATACGAGAACTTTGAAATCCAGAAATTTTAAACTTTTGGGAGAAGAGTTTATACTTTCTAAGTGGTAGAATATCTACAACCTCTAACAAAAACTAATTTAAATGTAATTAGTGGTTAGATATACTGTACCTCAACTTTAAAAACTATTATGGAAATAAAAAAGTATTTTTTGGGTAATTAATTTTCATATAAATATTTCTAAATAATATTTCCAACAGTATGGGTTACAATATATAATATAACTGTCGTATACAACAGCATCTTTGAAATCTCTGTCATCCTCATTACTAGCCTATTATATATATATATATATATATATATAATATATATATATATTATATATATATATATATAATCATATCTAAATATATTATATTTATTATATTATATATATATTATATTATAATCAAAGATTTTTTATTTCAGAATCTTTTGTTATAATTTGTTGGACTAAAGTGTTGCATAAAAATCGCTTCTAACTTAAGAAAGAGTTTTCAATTTGAGCTTTTTTTTCTCTTCTCTCTCTCTCTCAAAAAAAAAGTCCTTATCAATGTCCTTCAGACTGAAAGTTGTCTCTTTTCTAAGCTTCATAAAGAAAAAGCTTTGAGGTATTTATTGTCAAATAGAGTCGCGTGAAGGTTATCAGTTGTTGGCAAAGCGAAAAAGAATCTTAATCATAACATATTTTTATACTCGTATTGTATGCTTATACTGAGAGCCTTGATTAAATTGACAATGA
>JABUQX010010805.1:27500-34568 GCA_015478945.1 Trachelipus rathkii
TCATCATTTTTCTTTTGACACGCTGGTCCCAACCTGTTTTCCTTAAAGCGTTGACACTTCAACTGGATAATACAATCGCAACAACGCGCTGTCGAGGCAAAGTTGCTTTTTTTTCTGTAATTTCTTCAAATGTCCTTTCAGTAGCTTATTTCTGTGTTATAAATAACTGTTATTTTCCAACTTAAGTCAAGAAATGTTTCAAACTTGGAACCAATCACGGAACTTTCGTCGAAGCAAGACAGTTCTTTCCGCCCTGCAATTCTTTCCAATCATCTGCAGCCTCTTTCCGCGAGTTTGAAATGTTTTGATCCAACCTTTCAAACCTGGGAACTCACAACATCCCAACCTTTTTTGAATTTCTTTCACCTCATTTTTCAATTTCCATTTTCCCTTTCAGGAAATTTCTCTTCGGTATTGTTATTCATAACTTCTTAATCCCATTCGACCTCAAACCTCCGCACGGGCCACCGCCGCGGGCTGGGCTGCGGATGCGGATAAACTTTCAATTGCTTGTGCGGCTGCTCCGCGGCTGGGCTGTTTCCTGCAATCACCTCCTCTACTCTTTATCTATAATCTATAATAATTATATCTTCTAATATCATATATTTACTCTTATTAATTTTCAATCTCTCCTCTATAATTCTATATTATTCTATAATCTTCTATCTTCTATAATTTCTATATCTAACTATGATCTCTCTCTAATCTTTCTATCTTCTATATCTTTAATCTATATAATAATCTCTTCTATTCTGTCTATTATCTCTCTCTATATATCTCTTCTCAATTTTTGTCTTATATCTCTATTTTAAATACTAATCATATCTATTCTCTTTCATATAATACTCATTATAATAATATGTACCTCTCTCTATTTCTTAATACTCGCTCTCTAATATCCTTCATGAATCATATCTATATCGTAATATATTATTCTCTAATAATACTATCTCTATCTATGTCGATATATATCATATCATTATATTTCATAATAGTATTCATGCTTACCTCATTCTTAATCTATATTATCCTTCTCTCATCTATAATTCTCTTATCTTTTATCGTCTATACTAATACTATAATATAATCTATACTCTAATTTAATTATCTCTATTTATAATCTATAATAAATCATCTTCTGTAATCCTATAATATCTCTATATCTTATCTACTCATATTATACTTCATCTAATTCTATATCTCTAAATTCTATATTACTAATCATCTCTACTAATATTATATATAATAATATATCCATCTCTCTATAATTCTATCAATTTATCTAAAATATTATCTCAGTAGATATTATTAATACTTCTTTTTAATTAATTCTTATTTTATATCTATATCTCGCCAAGTCGAATCGCCACGAATATCCATTCAGTCGTAACTGTCTTCACTCGCGTACAGAAATAACCTTTAAGCTTAAACTGTCGATTACGCGAGTTATGGTTTGCTTGTAATCTATTATCTACTATCTCTAATATATATCTATCTTACTATATATTATCTAATTATCTATTCGATCAATCTCTATCTAATCTCTCTCTTTTCTATATTACTATATAATATCATTAATCTAATCTATATAACATAATTTTAATTCAATATTTCTCATCAATCAGCTATTAAGTTGGTAAGCAATCTATAATAATATAACTCTACTATCTTATATAATATCTTATAATATATTACTTAAATCTCTACAACTAAGTATCCATTCTCTAATTCTATTATTTAACTCTTAATCTAATTTATATATAAGTATATCTCTTATCAATCTTCAACTATATATCGGAATTCAATTTATCTTATCTATTTATTCTAATTCTATTTACTTCTATAATTTCTTATATTATCTAATGCTCTATTTACTCTTTCTCTACATTTTATAATATATACACATCGTATACTTCTTTCTAATCTAATATCTTATAAATTATTTATATATATATCTATATAACATATCTATATATATATTAATTATAATATACTATAATCATATTTAATAATATATCTACTATATGTATCTTTTATATTATAATATCTTCTCTTATATCTAATATATTTCTCTAATAATTTAAATTATACTCTTACTCTATTATATATAATACTAATCTGATATTCTCTCTATTCTATATCTCTACTATTATACTTAATCTCTATAAACTTATAACCATACATCTAATACTTATCTATATACTATCTATAATAATACTAACGTTATATAATAATATCTTTATTAATCTATTAAATCTATTCTATATCTATCTATGAAGCATTATTATATTATCTCTATTCTATATCAGTACTTTATAACTAACATACTAGTTCTAATTCTAACCTCTATTATCTTCTATTATACTTAATATTAGAAATTACCTTTTATCGCAAATCTATCATAAATATAACATTAATCATCTAATATAATATCTATATTATATCTCTCTACTCAAAGAGCAGGAATCTAAGAACATCTACCTTGCATGCCTGTCATTAAATGCAAGCTCCAGCCCAATAAACAGTATTAAGCTGCCTGAGCCGTAGGCTTTCTCACATGTAACTTATTTTCAACAAACATCTGGAATCACGCTGGAGGGGTGAAGGGGGTGGGGTTTGGAAGACCTGAAGGAGCTTCCAGAATATGCCTACACATTAAATTAAAAAATAAAATAAATATTTGTATAGAGTTAAAGGAAGATGGTTAAGAACACAGTGAAAAGAGAATATTGACACTAATACTACGATTACTACAGATAAGTCAGACCTGAGAATGATAATGCCATGCGGGAACACTCCACCCTTTTGGACACAACAAGCTCAAACGGCTGTCCTTGCCCATCAGGTGCAGTCTGGCATCTGAACCCTAATCCGTTATTGCGGTGTCTTTCGCTCTCCACACAATGGGGCACCAGTTCTGCGATCATCTCTTTTGACAATCTAAAACAATTCCTGTTCTGTCTGTCAGTAATATGGAAAAATTGCGGGCATTAAAACAGAAAAGATTTTGGAGTTTTCCAAATCCCTTATTTTGAGAATTTCAATCTCAAAAATGTTTCAAAAAAGTTTGTGGATCTATTGGACATAACAACTACGTCTGCGTAACATCACTCTACATCGCTCCAGTGCAATCTCTACCTAGCAATTCTCACTGCCATGTCTTGTCCCCCTTCTTCGACTTTTCCCCTTCAACACTCTTACAACTTTGGCCCTCTTCGGCCACGTCTCCCCTCTCTATTCAAACAAGCCCGGTGTTTACCAAGATCAATGAAACCCCTCTTATTTTTGGAGGTGGGCTAAAACAAGACTCCCATTAAGGGTTAAAACTCCTAACTCTCCCTTGCCCACCCCCCCTTCCTCTTCAAACTCCAAAACTTCTCACTCACCACATCACTTTGAAATTTGAGGCCGAGGATTTCTTACGTACCCGGGTTACAATCTCGGCTTTCTAACAAACTAACTAACCCACTTGGCTACACTGAATTTGCCACGAAGGAAAATTTTGGGAAATCTTCCGCTGCTCTCGCTTCGGAAATCTTCGTTTGCCCCTTTTCTCTGCTCAACCGTCTTTTACCAACTGCCACAATGTTCTAAAATCAGTTTTAACGCAATTTCGGGGTTTTGAGTTTGTTCGTGTCCACGGAATTCCGTATAATTACTCCACACTTCCACAACTCTGTGCTCGACTCAGTAATAACCGTGCGCGGCCAGTTTGTAACCCCAAGCTCGCTAGACAAGCACACTTCGACAATTTTCCCTCGGCTTGCGCTTGCCATCAACGTCTCTAGTTGTGATTCCTAATATCTTAAGCCATATAAATTCAAGTTCGCTCATATACATGATCTGTCTCATTCCTTTTCTGCTAGACTCATCGTTACCTTTCCTACTCTCATAATGACTAACTATAATATATCATCACTTAATCTTCATATTCTACTCGCTATATCTTATAATATCATAATCATACTAAATAATATCTATTCTCTATATTAAATTCTCTTATTTATTATATTTTTTTCATTATAATTATTATTCTATCTCTCGTTCCTATAATATTATTATCTATATCTCTATTTATCTAATATATCTTAGTATTATATATAATTCTCTATAATATAATATTAATTCTTATCTTATTATTCTACTTTTCTATTCTACTCTATTTCTTCATATATAGTATCTTCATTATAATATCTATAATAATGCTAATCTAATCAATTACGTCTATAGTACTATATACATCTCTATCTAATCTATCTCCTCTAATAATCTATATATACTCTCTATATTATATAATATATCTCTATTCTAATATTAATATATTCTAATATATCTCTCATCTCATCTAATACTCTTTAATTCTATCTCATCTAATATATAATCTATAATCTATAATAATCTCTCTCTATATATATCTATCTCTCTATAAATACTATATCTATATGTTCGTATTCTATCTTTCTCTATAATATCTAGTGTTTATCTCTATATATAATATTATAATAATCTGTTATAATAGATTCTGCTATAAAATCTATATATCCTCTAATAATCGGGGTAATAACCCTTTAACGGGTAAGGCCGGGTAAGGAAAGCTCTTTTGGGTAACCCCAATGTTTTTTGAAGGTCTTTTTCAATCACAATACTTTACAACCAATGGTAAAGTTAACATACATTCATCCCATTCTTTGCAAATGGACCCTCAGACTACTCTGATTTATCACGTAAATTTCCCGAACGCAACTAACTTTCGCAAAATCCATCTCTCCTCAACATTACACCAAAATTTAATTTGGTAAACATTTCCTTGCTCTACTCTGTTCTTCGCACAACGTAACAACTTCCACGCTTATGGGCGTCACATCGATCTTCATACTTTCATCATATATCTCTAAGGCCTAGGCCCAGCGTTGCTAATCTTTGCTTGTCCGAAGCGCAAACACAATACGAAAACCTTTCCGCGTGTTTCGAACAATTTTTTAGTTCCCCCGGTGAATCTACACGCAATCCACAATTTGAAACACTATTTTGAAACACCTCTCTCTTCTCTCTCTCTCTCTCTCTCATCTATCATAAATCTATATTTATCATCTTTTAATCTATAATATATTATCTTCTCTATTATCTTATCATATTACATCTTCTCTGTCTATAGTATTATATATTAATATATATCTATCTCTAATCTCGTATTATATTATCTTCCTATTAATATTAATTATTCATCGTTTTCTTTTTAAAAAAGACCATTTTCACGTTCTCCACGGCTTGTTCGCTGTTTAGCTCCCTTCTGTGTTCCTGCCCCTTCTGTTCTGTGGCCTTTCTTCCAAGCTCGTGTTTCCTGCTGACTTTACTCTCTCTCCTCTTTACCAAACGCCGCGTCTTGGCTCCTCGCGTCGTTTGCGTTACGGTTGCTGTTATTTCAACACTGCTGTGATGCAACCTGAGTGGAAGTTAGGAGATCGCCAGGTCAAAAAAGACGCATTTATTACTTTTATTTTCGAGAGAAATGCATATAGAAATTTGCATCGCTCTAATTGTGGTTACTAATATATTGCACTCTTTTATATTAGCGATGTTATAATTTATTTCAACTAAAATGATGTGTGTTTCATTGTTAGTTCATTTGAATTTAATTATAACAATTGTTTGTGGTCGTCACAATTCTTTATTAACATTTCCTTACAAGTGAATAATTACTTTTATATCAATTACAACATTGTAAACTCATGGCACGCAAAGTGTGCAAATTTCAATCTTGCACCCTTCGCTTTTCCTTTGCTTATCTCATGAACCCCACAAACTTAACTTTTCCCCCTCTGGCCGTTCCTACCATTTCCTTATTTCAATATCTTCTCTATACATAACTCTATCTATATTTTTCTTATCTACTCCTTTAGTTGGGTACTTACTATACTTAATTAATGTGGTGGTTTAATTATCTCTTCATTTCCTTGTAGTTTCATTCAATCATATCGTTCTTCTAAATAAGCCGTACTCTTTCACGTCTGGAAGACTAATATCCTCTATCAGTTTACTAATACTCTCGACTCCCACTACTCAACTTCATCTAATCTGCCGCGCGGCCGAATTTCATCATCTATAAACGCACGGGGCGTTACTCATCCTATTATACTAGTCCTTATATTATTACCGCTACTATTACTACTAAACTCTACCAGCCCTATACTTATCCTCTATTAATTTCTCTTCCTTATAATCTCAGCCTCTACTGCATACGATCTCTCCTATATCCATACTTTCTCTGTACTATCACTAAATTCTTCTAGTATCTCAAGTATCACATCGTACTCTTAACATCTCTCATCAATTCGTACCTAATATACTCCGCTTCCTGGTATAATATTACTCTCCTCTTTTAAGTAATCGTCCTCTCTATACATCGTCCTATTCCATTCTTCATACCGTATCATACCTTTCATATCTATCTATATAATCTCTGTAATCTCTGTCTCTCGCATCTATTCTTAATATTTTCTCATGTATAATAAATAACTATTTATTCCTAATTCTACCTCTACTCTTAGTCATCTCTCTCTCTCGTCTCTCTCTACCGTCCGTATATCTATACTCTAGCTCAATACACCTTTAATGCTAATACAACGCCCCCCTCACTCCCAAACTTTCCTTTTCACACGGTCACGCGCCACCTCTGGCTCACCCGTATACCTCGCTACTTACTTCTCTCTCTCTTTATAAACTCAAATCCTCTCTTCCTCACCCTATAATATCACTCACTCCTTACTCATTAATACTATCTCTAACTACCCTCTCTAGTCTATACTTCTGTACACCTATATTCTCATTCAAAGCCCCGTCTACTTGAAATCCACGTATATATTCTTAGTACTTAGTACTAACTAATATAAGCGCTTATCTTAACGGGTTAACCATCAATCTTCCTCAGAACTCATCTCGCATCTACATTCTAGTAACTAAATGCGCTACTCCTGTTCATCTCTTACTATGTTCATAAATACACTACATAAGCTATACCATCACTCAACTATCACGCTCCCTCAATTATAACATCTCGCAGTTCGGCCC
>JABUQX010010806.1:5000-12500 GCA_015478945.1 Trachelipus rathkii
TCGATAAATAAATGAATCTCGCTGAAAGCAAAATGTGATAATTTATTATATAAATAAATTCTGAATGGTGGCTGTAAAATATCTATTAATTGGATATCCATATGTTAACTATAATATCATAAAAGTTTCAAGACTCTTTCTTATTATTTCTCATTGTGAGAGTTATCTTGATTAATAGAGACGTCTTTCGCGCCGTCCGCCAAATTCTTCTTCGCAGATAGCACACGCTGAAACAATACGCTTTTACTTGAGAGATACTCGTACTTTTTTGGAGTTGATATCGCGCTTCGTGTTATGGCGTTTCTCGATTGAGCATCGATTCGTTGGGTGTGGAACTTTTTTACTTTACCGAGTGTTCTGGTATTCAACTCTCAACCGGTGTATTTCTTTTCTTCAGAAAATGTTAGATATTGGGTTAGTATTGTTTCGTTGTGTAGTGTTGTTAGTTCCGAATTTGTTCTCATCGGTTGTTGTTGTTTTCGGAGATGGTCTGACAGTTGTTTGTTGTTCTTCTTTGTGTGTTATGTCCATTATTAATGAATTCACTTAGTTAAATTTATTTATAATATGTGAAAATTTAATTAAATATATTATGATCAATAGTCTAATGAGTATTGTATTATTGTGATCCTCAATATATTTCTATATATATGGTTTATTTCAGAATATTGGTATAATAATATAGTCATAACAAATGGAATAGGGATTGGAAAATTTAGTAATTAGGATTAATTATTTACTAATGAATATTACATATATATAATTGATTCAATAAATAATATTTGGCATATATTTAATTATATTATTTTATATAATTAAAATTTTCTCAAAAGCTCTGGCGCTGAAGGAGTTACTCTTTACTTCTTCGCGCAACGTAAAAGGAATAATATCTCATGCGTTGTAAAATTAAACGGTAAAGAAAAGTAAACTAAAGTGACATAAATAAATGTTGATTAACACTATCAAAGATTAATTTATTTACCACTCTCGACCTCATGGAATGAAAACGAAAGGAGATTATAAAGGGCGTAGTATATATTTAATAAATCATAAACTAAACCACTCAATACAAGATCAAGAAAAAATGACGTAAGGGGAAGCACAGAACTTTTTTTATTTTAGAATATTTTAATAGTGTTATTAGATGTAAATATAAGGATTACTTTAATTTTAAGAAAAATACTGTTTAAAGTGAAGTCGGTTCATTTTTTAATTTATGGCTGTAATGCGCTTTACTGGTATAGGGATAATAAGTTTAGTATATCATATTAGTTGTAACCGATTTCAATTTTGTTTACTGTAAAGAGGATGTCACGACCTTTATAATAGGATTGACATCAACGAATATATATATATAAATATAATATAAAATATACTTATAATTAATATATATATTTATACTTACCTAGTATAATTATTAGACGTACATAATATATATAAGTATATATAATGATATATATATAATTATATATATATATATATATAATATGATAATAATATAATTATAGTATATAACAATGATGAAATGTCGCCGACATATAGGATATAAACCCGAGCAAAAATATTTCAACATTTTAAAGAAGAACACCTCAACTAAAAATTATAACACTGATAACAGCTTTCAAAAGATGGACTTTCTGGGTCATGGGCAGAAAAAAATGATTTTATTTTGAAATGTTGACCTGGGTGAAATCTGATATTTCTTATTAGGAAACCCAAACCAATGTATAAACATAAATAATAATATAACGAAATGTTCAATTTTTTGAACATCTTTAAATATCACAAAAAGTCAATGTAATTTAACATCTCTAACTGTTATATTTTAATTTTATTTTAATTTATATTTTGTTTTAAGTATTTACAGTCGAATATTTAATATTTTAATAAAATTTAGTTAGAAATGATAAAATAAATAAAATTTATCCCTTGAAAATGTCCGAAGTGTAAACGGAACGAAAGCCTTGGATACTGGGTAACTTTGAGATCAATTTGTTTATTACTTATATTCGAATTATTAGTTTTATAAGAAAATTTATATTTTATTTCTCTGTTTGAAGATTATAAGAATATATTCTTCTCAGTTCGTTAGGGAATAGCGAATGGAGTGTCTAAATCGATATATAGCATAATAATAAAATCAATCAACATGAAGAGAGTTATTAACATTCAAGCATAAGAATCCAGTGTAATATTTGCATAAGAAGCAATTATTATTTATAATGATTTTATTATTTATTATTATTAATTATTCATTATTATTATACTTATTTCATATTTAATAATTAATTATTTAGCATTTAATTAGTTAATGGAAAATTAATTGTATATTATATCAAATTATTATTTATTATTAGAGTCAATTAATCTCATTCATTATTATGTCTCACTTCACAATGCTCACTTATGGAGTATTATCTCACTATACTCTCGATTATTAGTCAATTTTTTATGAATAGTACGTACGTAGAAATAGGGAGTAGTAAAGATAGAAAGATCACTGTTAAAAAATAGTAGTAGTAGTTAGCTCAGTAGGGTTAGTTTATGTTTTATGTATAGAATAATTAGCCTATTGTAGATTAGTAAGATATTAAGTGAGCACCAAATTATGTAAAATATGTTAAACGGCCTATTTTAGAATTGTAATTTGACGCACTTCTCTCTCTTTCTATTATATTTCCTTTAATTCTTCATTTTACTAGATATAATATTCTATTGAATAAGGACCCTTCAAAACCTTTTATTATTCATTTCTACAGCAAGCGCGGAATTTTTACGCATTCATGTGGAGGAAGAGAGATCACCAGATGAGAGAGATAAAGACGAGAGATGTGAGACGGAGAGGTGGAGAGTAGAGGAGAGTAGAGATAGGAGTAGAGATGAGAGAGTCACGAAGAGAAGAGAGAGAAGAGATTGGATAAGTAGAGAGATACAAAGGGCTCTAGCCAGAAAATAGAAGACTTGTGAATAAAAGAGATACACAATTTGATAGATATATATTCAGTTCTAGAAAGATAAAAATAAAGACAGTACCGAAGTTACATTGCTTAGGTCTCTAACTCGAATGCCTGGGTTACACAAGGTCAGTCAAAATGAACTACCTCTACCAAAAACATCAAGCAGATTTGTGTTTTATATTAGGGTCAAATCCATTCAGAACGTCACCACCTAAGATGCTTTTAGTGCAACCAAAATAAACTTTACACTTTGACATAACGTTTATTTTAATAAGTTCATTAATATAACCCGAATGAAAAAGTCTCTATCGCTGAAAAGGAGAATAAATATATATCTAATATAAGATGCTAATATGTACATGTACCACTCCTCTTTAAGGAGAGAGCACCTAACTCATTTCACGTCCTAATTAGTCTTTATTAGGGGCTTTTCAAAGTTCCTTTTGACATCACTATTTATAAGTTTAATTAAAGCCACTAAGTCATTCGCTGAATTTTGGTATAATTCTTCTCATATATATCTACCTACGACTATCTGAACAATCCCGCCAATATGGCCTCGTGTCATATAATAATACTATATATTGATTAGCCCTAAACAATCATACTCATTAAATACCTATCCAATTCTTTTTTAAATTGATGCAATCGAGTTGTACTCAACCAATCACAACCTCCTGTGGCAAACCATTTCACAAAATTTAGCATAAACCACTTTAATTATTAGAGAATGAATGCTTCTATATATCAAGATTAGCCATTTCTTATATCTGTCTCAATTTCTATTATTTTATTTGCACCCTAGTCTTCTACGTCGAGCTTCTTAATACACTTGCGAATTTATTGAGTCTTACCGTATTTTTCATAAGATAGTAAATTATTTTATTGTTATATTACTTATGCCTTAATGTCGCCTTCTCATGTAGTAATATATCTCACTTTCTACAGAAAATCAATTCTCATTAAACTCCTTCAGCCTCTCTACCCTATTAGCTTCTTACCGTACTCAAATACCCAGAAATCATTAAATATTGTTTAGTTTATCTATATTACACTCTATCTCCTAGCATTTTATAAAGTCTTTCTTTTAATTATCAGATGGGTACCTACATAAACTTGAGTGACTACACTAATTACTTCTAAAAATATGGAGCCTATAAACATATGCACTTTAATTATTCACGTTTATACTTATATTATCTATTACTCTTGTACAACATATTAGACGTATTTTATATTTTATATATTGACCCTAGTATCTTATATTATCTATCATTCATTGCTACAATTTAAGATTAAGGATTCTAAATTTAAATTAGTTTTATATTAATCTACACTAAATCTTTTTCTTTAGGTACGTCAACAGACTTACAAGAGCCTAATCTACTCACATATTCATTAATTAGTATAGTTAAAACTTTAATTTAGAGTATTACAGCTTATATAGTGATGAAGAATCACCTTAAAATTTTTATCATTTTTAAAATTCATTTGTTACTAATTATCTGCCCACTACCAAGTACAAGCATTAATCAAAGAATCATTTTATGTAAATTCTTATTTAATGCTCACTAACCCTTCACTATTTCACTCTAAATGTACGGTGGACTACTACTATTGAGTTATAATATATATATATATATATAATATAATCTGCAAACTTAGTAACCTTCATTTACTCTAGAGTATATATGTCCCTGGTACTAATAATCATTATTATATATGAAGGTAACAATATGATGGCCTATACCAGCACTGTAAATCTGTAAGGTACACAATCTTGAATGATGAACTTTATAATTGAACATTTATAAGTTTGATATCACTAAACTAACTCTACTTCTATTCCCATAACATTACACCACTCTTTGATATACCAGACCCAATAATGTACCACAACCAAGAATTACACCTAGAGTGCAAAAACGTCTCATATCAAGCCTTTAATGTGGGTAAACCATATAATTACAATGACTCTGCTTAAAATGTCTACATATATATAAATATCATATACTGGATTCATCTACTTACAGTCTACAATAGTGGAGCAGTCCGAGTAATATATAGTAACTCTATATATAAATAACCTAAATTCTTAAAATATCGACTATACCATAATATTATCACTACTATGAGTGTGATGAGATGAACTATACCTATCACTCAACTTAGCATCCATTGAAACGGTGCTTTAGAGATAATGAAATATATTATAATATAATATATAATATATATATATATATAATATAATATTTTTATAAATAATTATTAATATAATATATATTATATATATTAATATATATATATATATATAATATTATATATATTAATATATTATTATAATGATTAATATATATATATTAATATATTAATATATATATATTATATATATAATATAATATAATAATAAATTTATTTTATTCTATATTCATAAATTGATATTTAGGTTTCTGGAATTGAAAAAATATATATATATAGTTAATAATAATATGTATAGGAGGTATTAGAGACTTTATACGGGTATAATATATATAGTTTAATAGTATATATATATATTATATATATGAATAAATCTATATATATATATTAATATATAATAATATAGTATATATTAATATATATGAGATTAATATATATATATTATATAATTATATATATAAGTATAATATAAGATTATATATATATAGGTATTACAGTACTGGTTATTAGTTAATTAATTATCTACGTCTTATATATTATATTAAACTGATTATTAGCTACGATAGTAATAACAGAGAGAAATATATCTCTATGTGTGGATAAAGCTGGCTTCCATTACTTATACGTAGGGAGAGAGAATAAAAAAAAATAAAAAAAAGAAAAAAAAAAATATTATATATTACCTTTCACTCGTCAAGCGTAAAAGGCGTCTACATTTTTGAGATAAATTTATTCACATAGGTAAATATGTAAAAATAAATATATTAAAATTAGTGTAATAATTATATGAGTATAGATATTTATATATATAAGACCTCCATTTATATTACTTGGTTTTCTCGTATATATATAATAAGTTATCAATATAATAGATCTATCCTAATTATAATTTTGCTTTTTTATTTTATTTCACTAAAGAATACCTCAAATGGTATTATATACCTGCCCCGATGGCAGTGAGTCGGGGTCTCATCGGCCTTCTATCTGGGGTAAATACTACGGGGTATGTGAACTAAATTCCCCCTCCGGTGAGAGGGTTTATCCCGAACCTACTCATACCGCTCTTTTGTGATTATTGGGTTGTCGCGGTGAGGTTCCTTGGGCCGCACGCATCCACACCTACGGGGTATGGAAAACGATAGCTCCTAGCCTTCATATTCATGCGACGACCCGACGGAACCGCGAAGCGGTGGAGATAGTAGTGACACCAGTAATATATTTAGCCTAAGTCAATTGTATACCCTCATATGTTATGAAATTATAACCGCCATATTCCAATATGATTCCTATTTCGAGATGTAAGCTCATTGTAGACTCTCTGAGAGAGATAGATTATTTATTTCTCTATATTTTTTTTATTTCTCTCTTTCGTTTTATCTTTTTTTTCACCACTCTGTTTCTCCGTACTAGAATTGTGGGAGCCCTAGCATTTCACCCGCAATTGATAATTCCGTCTTTTACTGTAGCATTGAGTAGTTTCTCTCAGAACTATATAGTACGTATACTAAACGCTGATGTACATATATATTAATTAATATTAATATTATTAATATAATATATATATATTAATTAATTATATATATAAATTATTAATATATATATATATTATAATATATATATATATATTATAATATATATATTAATATATATATATATATATATATATATATATATATTATTTATTAATATATTAATTAATATATATATATATATATATTTATATATATATATATAATATAAATAATATTATATATATATATATATTATACTATAATATATATATATATATTTATTAAATTATTAATAATATATGATATAATGATAGTGATAGCGCTGTTTGGCTGCGCCACGCACAACTACGTCATCCAGGGCGCGCAGACGCGCATCCACAAGGTGGAGTAGAGCACGCTAACGTGGTAGTGTGCAATGGTTGTACATTGTTCTGTTAGCATGGCACGAAGCTCACGAATGTACTGAGTCTCTAAAATTCGGCGCGCTCGCTATATATGTAATAGTGGAAACAGTGCACCAGAAGGATTAAACAGAAGCATAGCCCACACTCTTAAGATAATACACTCTAAGTCAGTGTCTCAATGAGAGAGGATAAATTTTTCTGTTCAAATTAGAAATATATTTAAATAATATAAATAAATATATTATAATAATAATCATAAATAAAATAATAATAAATAATAATAAATTAAATATAATAGATTAAAAAAATTAATTAATTTGTAAATGCTAAGAATATTAAATATTATAATATATATATATTGAATAAAATATATAATTAACATTATCTATTTATATAGTTTATCCTATTTATAATACAATAGATTATACA
>JABUQX010010806.1:17500-30000 GCA_015478945.1 Trachelipus rathkii
AGCATTTGTGACCTATCTAAAATTAACAGAGGTGACATACTCGACTTTTTTTGGCACGCCTCATAAGACCCTTTCTGGGCCTTTGAGCTTTCTTACTTATATATTACACGGTACCACGCAACCCTTTTGCCACGGTTCTCATCTCGGTCGCTCAACACTATTTGGGGCGCGCTTATACTTCTTCTCTTATCGGGCTTACTCCTGGGTAGTACATATCTATTTCTCTAAGAGCGTGGAGATCACGCATTTTCTCTAAACAATAATGGAAATAAGGACCAAAAAATGGCTCTCTCACATGGAACGTTGATAGAGAACAAGAACTATATAATCCCATTTTGAGACACACCCCTATCACTTGTTATATTTTGAAAACCTCATCAATTTTATAATTTTTGATGCTCACACTGACCATTATATATTTTCCGAGACTAACCATCTAAATATATTTGGACAGCCACCCTCTCCGCAAGACCCATGGAGCATATGACGAGACACACAACCAGACGATTCTTGGCGATCAGGCACAAACACCAGGTCTATTGCTATATCATGCCGTATATAGTACCAAGGATATTTACAGTACCTCTCACCCTCCCATCTCAAAACACTCCCACTCCGGCCTACAGTATCTATTCACGACAACACCTATATTAATATTTCGCAAATCGTGGGCCCTCCATGTAGGCTATATGCTCAGCCTAACTGTGATCTATAATTTTTGATCTTTCATTTAGGGGCTTAGCCCGCTAATATTTTAGCTTTGATCATATGATTAACTTATGTTTTGCACCCCACCCGCCTCTTTACAGGGAAAAAAAAACTATACCGGAACGCTAATGTTTAATGAGCCGACGCTACCCCTAAACATCGGGCTGTCAACTTGGTGCAATTGCAGACCCCTGTAATTCCCTTTCTAGAGAGACTTAACCCATATAGATGTACGAATTAATACCATAAGTGAAGTCAACCTCCAACATTTTGGCCAACTGCCAAACGATGACAACCTTCCGGATTTTTTTTTTTTCTCTGTGTAAATTTTTTTCTGTAATCAATCTGCTAATTAGAGAGTGTGTACTGCACATGGAGGGTGCACACTTTAAATTGTGACTCTTACACCCTAGTGTACAGTCTTTTGTGATTGTCCTCTCTTCCATTTTATGGGGTCTCATAATTTGACTTGCGGCTATTATTTTTGAATGCTCTGTTATTCACCCTTGTTTGAGCCATGATATTTTCGGCTTTACCTTGCCCATATACCGTGGGGTCAAATTTTGACCCACGGTAATTTTTTGTCCTTCCTTAGGGACTTTAGCCAACCGTTTTTGATGTCTTTGCGCTTGGTTTGGACCATGATATATTTAAAAGCCTTTGACCTTACCATATACCATGGTATTTTTTGACCCACGCTAACTTGAAGGCTTTGATTGGTTCCCAATCAACGTAAGAAGTATCTAGTGATGTTCTATTAGTGTTCTATGAGTATTAGATGAGTGCCAGGTGAGGTGCCAGGTGAGTGCCAAGTGAGTGCCAAATGAGTGCCAATGAGTGCCAAGTGAGTGCCCATGAGTGGGCCAAGTGGAGTGCCCCCCAGACATAGTAGCCAAGTGAGTGCACAATAGTGCCAACTGAAGTGCCACATGTTTTCAAAGCCTTTTCTAAGCCTCCCCTGAACACCGAATAGCCCTAATATGGGTGTCTTCACCCCTAGGTAATAAGGTATGAGGCTTCGATTGGTGTATATTAACAATCTGCTAGAAATGCTTCTACTATGAGTTAGTTATTTTGGTATAAACTTGATACGCTTACACTCTCCATAGAACACTTTACATTTAAACCAATATACACTTACACTCACACCCACACACAGGTACACTTACACTTACACTCACATACACACTATTTTTGACGCCTTAGCATTAATGCCTCAGCAATGATGCCTCAGCATTAATGCCAGCATGCATTGATGCTCCATTAATGCCTCAGCATTGATTGCCTCAGCAATTAATGCCTTGTCAGCAATTGACTGCTCAACTTTGAAGGTTTCATCTTGTTGACTCATCTTTGATGACGTTAAAAGAAAAAAAAAAAAACATCTTTGATACCATCTATAATGTTAATGATTCATCTTTGATGAAATCACACCTTTGGATGGCTCATCTCTACCACATCATCAGAACAGAGTTAAGTATTAATGTCTTCCCGTTTCATAAGCTTGCCCACCAGGGCGCCAAGCAAGCCCCTCCCCGCAAAGGATGGAGGCCCCGCACCCACAGGTGCGACCCTCCGCGCGACTACCTCTAGATCATATACTATAAGTCATTCATTTTTATTTCATACTTTAAACATTTCAAAAGAATTTCTTTTTATATTTACTACGAGTCATTCATTTTTTTATTTCATACCTTACAAAAACATTTTTATAAAAACATTTTCGCGAACACCTAAATCTGTAACTCATCACAGACCTATTATTATTAACACATATATTTATTAACATTATTTTTTACTTAATACTTTCTACTTAATACTTTTTAATTTTATAATTTTTAAATTTTATTGTAAGAAGAAAAAAATTCAGAGTGTCTGATATATAACATTCATTTTTTACTACAATTGTACGAAATTTTTTAAACTATACCTTTACATACCTTAAAGCAGTAAGCAGTAAAACAATAGAGGTGTTTTATTATCTAACACCTAGGGGATTAGTAAGCCTTTGTTTTACTGCTTTACTCTTTTAACTTTCTGCTTTACTGCTTTAACTCAATAGTTTTACTGCTTTAACTTTCAGCTTTACTGCTTTAACTTCATGTTTTTACCTGCTTTAACTCTCTGCTTAACTGTTTTAACTCTTCTGCTTTACTGCTTTAACTCATATATTTATAACATTATGTTTTTCTTTTATTTTTTTTTTTTTGTTTTAATACTTTTTATTTATTTATTTCTATTTTTATTTTTGTTTTAATACTTTTTTATTTTTAATTTGTAATGTAAAGAATAAAAGCACACAGAGTTTCAATTATTATAAACATTTTATTTTATAAATTGTACGAATTTTATTAAAACATATACTTTACAACCTTAAAGCAGTAAAGCAGTAAAACAATAGAGGTGTTATTACCTAAAAACTAGGGGATTAGTATGCTTTGTTTTAACTGGCTTTACTGCTTTAAACTTTCTGCTTTTACTGCTTTATACTCATTTTTACACTGCTTTAACTTTCTGCTTTACTGCTTTAAACTCATGTTTTACTGCTTTACTCTATGCTTTAACTGTTTTTTAAAAACATCTCTGCTTTAACCTGCTTTTAACTCATATATTTATTAACAATATAAATTTTTTTCTTTAATATTTTTTATTTTTTGTTTAATACTTTTTGCTGAATAATTATATCGTTCTTTTGTTCTAAAAACTTTTTATTTTTAATTTGTAATGTAAGAATAAAAACACACAGAGTTTCGGCATATAAACATTTTTTATTTTAACCTAAAATTGGTACGAAATTTTATTAACAAACATATACTTTACAAGCCCTTAAAGCAGTAAAGCAGTAAACATAGAGGTGTATTACCACCACCTAGGGATTATGTTGCTTTGTTTTATCTGCTTTACTGCTTTAACTTTTCTGCTTTACTGCTTTAACTCATGTTTTTACTGCTTTAACTTTCTGTTTTACAACTGCTTTAACTTTCTGTTTTACTGCTTTAAGCTCTGCTTTACTGCTTTAATTTCTGCTTTACTGTTTTAACTTTCTGCTTTACTGTTTTAAATCATATATTTATTAACATTATGTTTTTTTATTTTGTTTTATACTTTTGATTTATTTAATTATTATTTTTATTTTTATTTTTATTATTATTTTTATTATTTTTATTATTTTAAATTTTTTATATTTGTTTATTATAAAGTATTTTTTACATTCATGCCTATTGGTTATTATTATTTAGAACAACATACACAGCACACACACACACACACACACACACACACATTTATTCACACAACTGTATGATCACAGCACAACACACACACACACAATACACTTACACTCACAACCACACACACACACTATGACACTTATAGCACAGCATTCACTATGACACTTACATTTTTACCATGACACTTACATTTACACTTATACACATGTGGTCACACCACACACACACACACACACCACACACACACACACACGCACTTAACACTTATACACACATTCACTTATGATACTTATACAACACGATTCACGTATGACATCTTACATTTTGCCTCCATAGACACTTACATTTACACTTACAACTCACACACAGATTTACTTACACTGACACAGATTTACTTACACTCACCACAGATTTACTTACACTCACACACAGAACTTTACTTACACTTCACATTAGATTTACTTACACTTGCATGCACACACAAAACACACACACACACGACACACACAACGACACACACGCCAACGCAACACTCACTTCACATATAACGGTATAATTTTTAAACATTTTATGTTTTAATTAACACGTACATTTATATTACTTACACTCACACACACTAAAATTATTTCAAAGTTTCTTAAAACTTGTATAATAAATCATCATTATCTTTGGACAAAGAATTTATTATTAACTGTTTAATACTTTTTTGTTTATAAATTTTTATAAACTATCAAGTTTTAAAATATACTTTTTACTTAAAATTATTAATGAAAATTTATATTAAAAATAATATTTTTACCGTACCTTAAAGAATAAATCAGTAAGGTCAGCCCCAGCACCCCTCTACACTCAAGGCTATGCCACGTTTTTGTTCTCTTGACTTACTGCTTTACATCATTTTAGTGTAATAAGATATAAATAATTAACAAAAATAAGTTCTTCTCTGCTAACATACATGTATTTTATATTAAATCATTCTAAAAGTTTTTATTTAAAAATTAACAATCTTATTCTCTAATATTTTTATATGTTTCACGCTCGATGTTAAACTAAAAATATTTCAATTAGTTTTTTAAACTAAGAGGGGATTTCAATTATTATTTTTATTATTATCGATGTAACATTGACAATCCATCACGAGAAACACAACTACCCGCACTCCTTACAGATACGACAACTGACCTCTCTCTCTGTAAAATGTGTTGAAATAACTACTTTAGGTCTAAATTTAGGATATATCCTTTTTGTAACCCCGGGGGCGATTTTAAGCCTTAATTCCAGTCAAAATATATTTCAACTACCTTTTTCTGTAAAATTGTGGTTGCATAACTACATTAGGGCCTAAACTTTAGGCCTAAATTTAGGATAATCGCCTTTTTGTGACGGGCTAATTTAATCCTAAGACCAGGTCAAAAGGTAATTTCCGTATAGACAAGAATCATTGTTATATTATTGTTTTTATAAATATATTTTCAAAGTGAAACATGCTGGATCGGTAGATCCTTTTAAGCAGGTAAAAAAAATGTTTTCCTTACTTTTGATTGGTCGGGGTAATCCTTATCTCTATATGACCCTCGTATGTGATTGGTCGAGAATTATTTTAACGTCTTTTGAAATTAACTTTGTTCTATAAACTTGTATTTGAGCAGGTGTGTGTTTTATTATCTTTTAGACCCAAACTCATTTTAAAATCATAGTAATTTTAGCTGTTAAGCGGTGCACAAGTTATCTGATTTGTATTAAACGTGTTTTATTTTTACTAAGTGTATATCATATTTAAAATAAATACTTACATTGAGGAATAATTATTAATTCACTAGAATAGATAATAATTAATTCACTAGTTCATAAACTAACCACCAGGGCTCCAGCATGAGCCCCACCCGCAAAGGCAGCCAACAGCGCTCCCGCTGGTGCATCCCGCCGCGTCCTCGCCGGGCGCGTTCGCCCGCACCGCCGCGATCCCGCCCCGCCGCGTGCGCCCGCAGGTGCAAATATTTCCGCGTTCCCCGCCCGCCGCTGCGCCGCAGGCCGCATATTCCCGCGCGATAATGAAATATATATATATAATATATTTATATAGGTATATATATATATTATATATATATATATATATATATTATATATATATTATATATTATATTATATATATATATAATATATATATTTATTATAATATATATATATTTGTGTGTGTGGTGGGTGAGGTGTAAGTGTCTATGGGGGAACGTAAGTGTCTTATGTGTATGTGTGTATGTGTGAATAAGAGATATAGTGTATGTGTGTGTATAAAGTGTAAGTGTAAGTGTCTATGTAAATGTAACTGCTTATAAGCTGAATCACTTCAATATAGGTGGTATCAAAGATGAGCCATCAAAAGATGAGTCATCAAAGATGAACCACTAAAGCAGAGGTACCAAAGCTAAGTTATTAAAGTTAAGGCATCAAAGCTGAGGCATCAAAAGCTGAAGTAATTCAAAGCTGAGGGCATTAAAAGCTTGAAGGCATCAAAAGTTGGGGCCTTCCAAAATCTGAGGACATCAAAAAGTTTGAGGCATCAAAAGCTGAGGCGTCAAAGTTGAGGGATCAAAACTGAGGCTGTGTGTGTGTATGTGGTGTGTGTGTGTGTGTGGTGTGTGTGTGTGTGTGTGGTTTTGCCGTGTGTGTGTAATGGTTGGTTCTAAATATAATAAGCATACCAATGAGGAAAATAAACGTAGTATAATAATAAATATAAAAATAAATGGTTTTTAATAAATTATATACCGCTATAGTGTGCAAGTGAGTGTGGGTGGTGGTGTGGTGTGTGTGTGTGTGGTGGTGCGTGTTTGTGTATGTGTGTTCTATATAAAACAATTGGCATGAAGTAAATAACACTAAGTTATAATAATAAAATAAAATAAAATGTTTTATAAATTATGCGCTTATGAAATGTGTAAGTGAGTGAGCGTGTGAGTGTGTGTGTGTGTGGTGTGTATGTTGTGCGTGTTTGTGTATGTGTGTTCTAAATAATATAACAATTAACATGAAGTAAATAACACTAAGTATATATATTAAAATAAATATAAAATGTTTTAATAAATTATACGTTATATGTGTAAATGAGGTGTGTGTGGTGTGTGTGGTGTGTGTGTGGTGGTGTGTGTGTGTGGTTGTGTTTGTGTAGGTTGTATGTGTGCGTGTGTGTGTAATGCGTGTTCTAAATAAATAATTCGCGCGGGATATTGCGCCTGCGGGCGCACGCCGCGCGGGCGGGGAACGCGGAAATATTGGCGCCTGCGGGCGCACGCGCGGCGGGGACGCGGCGGGCGGGAACGCGGCGGGATGCCACCAGCGGGTGGCGGTGGTGTTGTGCTTGCCTTTGCGGGTGGGGCTCATGCTAAGCCCTGGTGGTTAGCTTATGAACTAGTGAATTTATTATTATCTATTCTAGTGAAATTAATAATTATCCTCAATGTAGTATTTATTATAAAATATGATATACACTTAGTAAAAATAAAAACACTTTTAATACAAATCAGTAACTTGTGCACCGCTTAACAGCTAAATGAGCCTATGATTTTAAAATGAGTTTGGGTTTAAAAGATAAAAAAACACACACCTGCTCAAATACAAGTTTAAAGAACAAAGTTAATTTTCAAAAGACGGAAAAATAATTCTCGATCAATCACATACGAGGTCATATAGAGATAAGGATTACCCCGACCAATCACAAGTAAGGAAAACATTTCCTTTTTACCTGCTTAAAGGATTTACCGATCCAGCATGTTTTCAGTTGGAAATATATTTATAAAATAATAATAACAATGATATCTTGTCTTACGGGAATCCTTTTGACCTGGTATTAGGATAAAATTAGCCCGTCTACAAAAAGGATTATCCTAAATTAGGCCTAAATTTAGGCCTAACGTAGTTTATTGCACCACATTTTACAGAAAAAGGTCCGTTTGAAATATATTTTGACCTGGAATTGAAGGCTTAAATCGCGCCCGGGTTACAAAAAGGATTATCTTAAAATTAAGACCTAAAGTAGTTATTTCAACACATTTTTACAGAAAGAGAGATTTCAGTTTCGTATCTGTAAGGAGTGCGGGGTGTTTGTTGTGTTTCTCGTGATGGATTGTCAATGTACATCGATTTATATAATAATAATAATAAAGAAAACGCCGAATTATTTAATAAAACTTTGATCACAGAAAAATCACTTTCACTGAATTATAACCTGTAAGTTGAGGAGTAATTGTTATTGTTAATAAAAACTAGAGATGATTTTAATAAAATACATGTTATGTTAGCAGAGATAGAACTTATTTTGTTATTTTTTATACTTATTATGGGTAAAGATGATGTAAAAGCAGTAAGTCAAGAGAACAAAACGTGGCATAGCTTGGTGTAGAGGGGTGCTAGGGGCTGACCTACTGATTTACTGACTTTGAGGTACGTAAAATATATGTTTTTTTAATAAAATTTCAAATAAAATTTTTTAGTAAAAGTTATTTAAAACTTGATAGTTATAAAATTATAAACCCAACAATATAACAGTTAATAATAAATTTCTTTTGTTCAAAGATAATGTTTGATTTATTATAGAAGTTTTAAGACTTTGAAATAATTTTAGTTGTATTTGAATGAGTAATATAAAGGTACGTGTTTAATTTAAAAAATAGAAATGTTTTAATAAATTATACGTTTATATGTTGTATATGTGAGTGTGCGTGGGTGTGTGTGTGTTGTGTGTGTTGTGTTGTTTGTTGTGTGTGTGTGTGCAAGTGTAAGTAAATCTGTTGTGTGTTACGTAAACTGTGTGTGAGTGTAAAGTAATCTGTGTGAGTGGTAAGTAAATCTGTGGTCAGTGTAAGTAAAATCTGTGTGTGTAAGTGTGTGTACAAATGTAAGTGTCTATGGGTATTAAAGGTAAGTGTCATAGTGAATGTGTGTATAAGTATCATAGTGAGAATAAGTGTCATAGTGTAAGTGTGTGTGTGTGTGTGTGTGTGGTGTGTGTGGGTGTGTGTGTGTGTGCTGACCACATGTGGTATAATGTAATATGTAAGTGTCCTATGGGGTAAATGGTACAGTGTCATAGTGAAATGGTGTTAAGGTGTCCATTAGTGAAATGTGTGTATATAGTGTAAGTGTCTGTGGGTGTGTTGTGTGTGTGTGTGTGTGGTGTGTGTGTGTGGTGCTGTGTGGTGTGTGTGTGTGTGTGTATGTGTGTTCTAAATAATAATAACAATAGGCATGAAGTAAATATCACTAAGTATAATAAAAATAATAAAAATAAAATAATAAAAATAATAAAAATAATAATAAAAATAAATAAAAATAATAATAAAATAAATAAAAAGTATTAAAACAAAATAAAAAACATAATGTTAATAAAATATATGAGTTAAAACAGTAAAGCAGAAAAGTTAAAAAACAGTAAAGCAGAAAGTTAAAGCAGTAAAACAGAAAGTTAAAGCAGTAAAGCAGAAAGTTAAAGCAGTAAAACATGAGTTAAAGCAGTAAAGCAGAAAGTTAAAGCAGTAAAGCAGAAAGTTAAAGCAGTAAAGCAGTAAAACAAAGGCATACTAATCCCCTAGGTGTTAGGTAATAACACCTCTATTGTTTTACTGCTTTACTGCTTTAAAGGGTTTGTAAAGTATATGTTTTAATAAAATTTCGTACAATTTTATTAAATAAAATGTTATATGGCCGAAACTCTGTGTGTTTTTTATTCTTACATTACAAATTAAAAAAAAAAAATATAAAAAAACAAATAAAAATAGAAATAATAAATAAAAAGTATTAAAACAAAATAAAAAATATAAAAGAAAACATAATGTTAATAAATATATGAGTTAAAGCAGTAAAAGCAGGAGAGTTAAAAACAGTAAAGCAGAGAGTTAAAAGCATAACATATGAGTTTAAAGCAGTAAAGCAGAAAGTTAAAAGAGTAAAGTAAATATATGAGTTTAAAGCAGTAAAGCACAGAAAAGTTAAAGCAGTAAAGCAGTAAAACAAAGGCATACTAATCCCCTAGGTGATAGGTAAATAACCCCTCTATTGTTTTACTGCTTTACTGCTTTAAGGGTTGTTAAAAGTATAAATGTTTTATTTAATAAAATTTCGTATCAATTTTTTAAAAATAACAATGTTTATATAACCGACACTGCTGTGTGCTTTTTATTCTTACATTACAAATTAAAATAAAAAGTATTAAAACAAAAATTAAAAATAAATAATAAATAAAGAGTATTAAAACAAAATAAAAAATATAAAAGAAAACATAATGTTAATAAATATATGAGTTAAAGCAGTAAAGCAGAGAGTTAAAACAGTAAAGCACGAGAGTTTAAAGCAGTAAAAACCATGAAGTTAAAGCAGTAAAAGCATTGAAAGTTAAAAGCAGTAAAACATGAGTTAATGCAGTAAAGCAGAAAGTAAAGCATTAAAGCAGTAAAACAAAGGCATACTAATCCCCTAGGTGTTGGGTAATAATAGTATGCTATTGTTTTACTGCTTTACTGCTTTAAGGTATGTAAAGTATATGTTTTTAATAAAATTTTCGTACAATTGTTAGTAAAAATGAATGTTTATATATCAGACACTCTGAATTTTTTTTTCTTCTTACATACCAATTTTGAAAAATTTTATGCCTTAAAGAGCATGAAGTAGGAAAGTAGTAAGTAATAATAATGTAAATAAATTTATGTGTTTCATAATAGGTCTGTGATGAGTTACAGATTTAGGTTTCGCGAAATGTTTTTAATAAAAATGTTTAAGTAAGAAATAAAATGAATGACTCGTAGTATATTTGAAACGAAATTCTTTGAAATGTTTAAGTATGAAATAAAAATGAATGACTTAAAATATATATTTTTTCATTCGCGCGGCAGGGTCGCACCTGTGGGTGCGGGGCTGGCATCCTTTTGCGGGGAGGGGGGCTTGCTGCGCCCTGGTGGGCAGCTTATGAACGGGTGGAAGACATTAATATTAACTCTGTTTCTATGAATGTGGGGTAGAGATGAGCCATCAAAAGTGATTCCATCAAAGATGAATCATCAATATGGATGGTTGTATCAAAGATGACGTCATCAAAGATGAGTCACCAAAGATGAACCTTCAAGTTGAGGCATCAATGCTGAGGCATTAATGCCGAGGCATCAATGCTGAGAAGGCAATTAACTGCTGAGGCATCAATGCTGACGGCAATTTAATGCTGAGGCATCATTGCTGAGGCATTAATGCTAAGGCGTCAAAATATCGAGTGTTGTGAAGTGTAATGTGTAAGTGTACCTGTGTGTGGGTGTGAACTGTAAAGTGTATATGGTTTAATGTAAGTGGCATAGTGAATGTGTAGCGCTATAAGTGTTTAGTAAAAATACTAACTCATAGTAGGAAGCTTCCTAGCAACTTGTATAATATACACAAATCGATTCCTCATACCTTATTACCGAGGGGTAGTAGACACCAATATTAGGGCTATTCGGGTTCAGGGGAGGCTTTAAGATAAAGGCTGAAAAAAGTGGCCTTCAGTTGGCACTATGTGCACTCACTTGGCACTATGTGGCACTCAGCTTGGCACTCATTGGCACTCACTGGCACTCATTGGGCACTCATTGGCACTCACTGGCACTCACCTGCCACTCACCTGGCACTCATCTAATACTCAAAAAGAACACTAATAGAACATCACTAGATACTTCTTTCGGTGATTGGGAACCATCAAAGCATCAAGTTAGCGTGGGGTCAAAAATGACCATGGTATATGGTAAGGTCAAAGGCTAAATATCATGCTCAAACAAGGTTAAAGACATCAAAACGGGCTAAGTCCCTAAAGGACAGGACAAAAAATTACCGTGGGTCAAAATTGACCCACGGTATATGGCAGGGTAAAGGCCGAATATCATGGTCAAACAAGGTAAAGACATAAAAAAATAGGCTAAGCCACTAAAAGGAAGATCAAAAATTAACGTGTCAAAATTGACCCATGGAATACCAAAGGGTTGGTCGATAAAATTAGGGCGTGCGCCAAAATTGACCCATGGAGACCAAGGGTAGCCAAAAATTACCGTGGGCCCAAATTGACCCATGGTATATCATGGCCAAACAAGGTTAAGACATCAAAAACGGGCTAAAGCCCCTAAATGAAGATCAAAATTAACCTGTGGGCAAAAATGCGCCCACGGTCGAAAAAATAATAGGGGGCGTCAAATGGGGGGGGTAATACGTACACGGTTGCTGACGCAACCGTTTTGCGCAACGCTTCTTCGAAGGGTTGCCAAAAATTGGGTTGCCGAAAAATTTAGGGTTCTCAAAAAAATTAGGGTTCTCAAAAATTAGGGTTCTCAAAAATTAGGGTTCTCAAAAAATTAGGGTTCTCAAAAAATCGACTTCCCCTAAAAGGACAAGGGTAGGTAAAAATTTGGGCCAAAATTGACCCATGGAAGATCAAAGGGTTTGGGGCTCCGAAAAAAAGGTCAAGGCCCAAAAGGTCATTGGCCCAAAAAGGGTCAACGTCAGAAAAAGGTCAAAAGGTCAGAAAAAGGTAAAAAATTGGGCTCAAAAAGGCCTCAG
>JABUQX010010806.1:35000-70000 GCA_015478945.1 Trachelipus rathkii
GATGACCCTTCAACTTCATTTTCAACTTATAGAAGAGGTAGAAATCGCACGGAGCTAGATTTGGGCTGTATGGAGGATGTGGAAGTACTTGAATGTTTTTCTTCGCCAATTCTATGATGAGAAGCGCAGTGTGAGGATTGGCTTTATCGTGGGTGCAACGCCAATCGTCTGCAAGTGTCTGTTCTATTTGGCTAATTCTACAATTTCGTTTTTCAGTCGTTTCAAAGACTGCCATCTTTAGTATTGACATTGATTAACTGTCTGTCCTGAAGATTAAATTCCTTTATTACTTTAAATACCACACACGGCTGTCGAAAAATAATCAGTGTTTTTCACCTTGGACTTGCTCATACATTCTTTACGTGCTTTCTTCGGACGAGGAAAATTTTTTTGTGTGCCATTCCACACTTTGCCGTTTAGTTTCAGGATCGTACTAAAAAACCCATGATTCATCGCCTATATATAATTTTATTTAAAATTGTGCTCCATTTCAAGTCTTTCAAGTAAATCTTGACAATTTGACCCTGTTCGCTTTTCTGCTCCCACAGACAAGTCTTTCGGCACTAGTTTTGCACCGAATTTTCCGCATATAAATTCTATGAACTTCATATTTATCAGACCGGTTCTTCTGCACAATCATCTGACTTCGAACAAACGGTTTCTTCCATCACAGCTCTAACAACTTCCACATTTTCATCAGTGTTGACGAGATTGGTCTTCCTCAACGAGGGTCGTCTTCAGCCCTCTTTGAAAGTTTTATGCCACTTAAAAACCATAGTTCTCTGATAAAGGTGACCATCCCACACATAAGCTTCACTTAAGAAACAATGTCTCCAGTGGCAGACTTGTTTTCGTTCACACAGGGAATTTGATAGCGTACCGCTGTTCAATGTTACCTGCATCGCAAAACATAACGAGGATAGAAAACACGCCCATACATAAAGGATGTAGTGCAAAAACGTAACGAGGTTAAGAGTGCACTTCCATAAACAGATATATCAGTGTAAGACTGATTTTAAAAAATCTTTTCAAAACTGGGCATGGATATCGCAACTTTGGGTAGCTAGCTACCATTCGCATATGTCATGGGGCTATTTACTCAGTCGTTCATGTGATATTCAGTAAAAACACTTTGGACGGAATATGTATATATATATAATAATAATAATATGTAATATATGTAATAATAATATGTATATGTAATACTAATGTTTAACATTACTATATAACAATAATAATAATAATAATAATAATAATAATAATATAATAATATGTATACTTCTTAATATATAATAATAATAACAATAATATATGGGGATTATATATATATGTAATAATAATAATATATGTAATAATAACCAATAATAACTCAATAATAATATACTCTTAATAATATATGTATAATATATCAACTCTCACCGCCTCTATCTTTATATAACTGTAATAAATATATTTATGGGTGTTATGGAATAATATAGTAATATATATGTAACATGTATCAATATATGTATAATAATAATAATATACATATAATATATGTATGTATATATAATAATAATAATATATATAGTAATAATAATAGCAATAATGGTTTTATACAATATATGTAATATGTAATATATGTAATAATAATAACCATAATAACCATAACAATATATATATATATGTAATAACATACCGCTCTCATATATATTTGCATATAGCATATATAACGATGCATATGTACTCCATATATATACGCTCAATAATATTAATGTATAATATAATCTTTGGCATAATATGCATGTAATATATATAATAATAATAATAATATATCATAATAAAATATAATAACCAATATATATCAATAATATATATAATATATATATAATAATAATAATAATAATATATATAATAATAATAATATATATATTAATAATATATATAGCTATAATAATAGCCAATAACATTTATAATTATAACATAATTAATAATAATAATAATAATAATGTAATAACTATTAATATATAATAATAATATAATAATATAATATATATAATAATAATAATACATATATGTAATAATAATAATAATAATAATAATAATATATATATAATTTATGTATATGTTTATGTACATATATATATATATTTATATATATATATATATAACATATATATATATATATATATATATATATATATATATATATATATATATATCGCTGCTATTTGCTCGCCTTAACAACTACTATATACGCATATCTTGCATATAACTCTTATAACCATATGTTCTGCCGCTACTCACCAGAAACTCCCGTGTGGTCGTCCTGTCGTTTGCAATGCTTCTCCACCACCGGACCCTCTCTTCGTACAGTCGATGTTCCTCCACCTGATCCAGCGTCCATCCCCCTCTTCGCCACAGCCGCCGCCACTCCATCTTTCCATCTTTTTCAAACTTATCGTCCCGCCGGTCTTCTACCTGCAGGCTGCCATGCATAAAGATCTATTATGGTATCTGTATCTTCATCCATCCTTCTGATGTGTCCATACCATCTCGGTTGATTCTGTCTCAGTCAGATCCTCCACTGCCTCAACCCCCAACTCCTCTCTTATCTCAGTATTCTTCTTCTCTCTTCTGGTCACCCCCAATCAACCTAACACCCTCATCTCCGCCGCCACGATCTTATCTTAGTCTGGGTGCGGCTGACCGCAAATAGTTAAAGTACCACGTTCACCAGAATGGTGGAGTATGATCATTGTTTTGAAGCACGTGTATAATATATCTGTTCTCAGCGAGGATTTTCTGCAACTGACCAACTCCTCTGGTAGTTCATTGTTCCAACTGCCTCTATTTTTCACCTCCATCATTTCCACTGCTGTTTACCATCAGCACTCCCAAATACTTTAAAGTTCACGCGCATCTTTTATTCTTTCCCACCGATCTCTATCGTTTGAGTTTCTCTCCTTCCTAACTGTCTTTACTATTAACCTTTCAAAGTCTTGCTCATATTCATGCCTGATCCCTCGTCGCAGCACCTCCTCCCATCTGATCGGTACTCTCTGCGCGGCGTCTCCCTGTCTTGCAACCAGAGCTAGCGTATCGTCTGCATGGCTTACCATTACAACAATCTCTCTCTCTACTCCAATGCCTCACGCGCTTGATACGCCACAAGATGAATAACAATGGGTGACAACACTCCTCCCCCTGTCCACAACACCTGTCTTCATATAAAACCACTGTGTCTATCCCATGTACACGCTGTCCTGACGGCGCACCACTTACTGTGTAGTAAAATCCACCGCCTCCACTCAATCAACTTGGGCTCTATACTCTAGTAGTAACAGTCTCGAAGGTATCACTCCAAAACGATTTACCCTAGGTACACACTGTCAAACATACCTTACAAATCCACACAAAAAGCCATATACATTTCCCTATCCCACTCTCCCAGCTTTTCTCTATCATCATCTTCAGAGAAAATATCCAGATCCATGATACTCGACCAGACTACAGATCATACTCTTCACTTCCATTCTAGCTTGTCTTCGACTCCGTCCTGGCCCTTTTCTCAATATCCTTTCATATAACTTCATGGCATGCGGCAGCAACGATATCCCCCTATAATTGGAACGTGACTATCTCCCTTTTTGAACACAGGGCATACTATCGCTGCCCCCCTCCGCAGGTACTCTCTCCACTCTCCAGATTTAAACATCTTTAACATCCATCGCATGACCTCACTCACTCGCATTATCTCACCAGCTTTGACCCTCCACGTCTCATGGACTCATACCATTTTTCATATTTGTTGCCATCTCAACCTCTATTTGTTATCTTTTCCCTCATCCACGTTTATTCAGGAGCTGTTCCTCTCTGCGTTCCGGGAGGTTTCTCTACTCCTTCCTCCTGATTATATAATACTCTGAAAAGTACTCTCCCCACCTGTCTCTGATCTCATCAGGGTCCAACTCGTGGAACTATTTACCTGGTATGCAACAGTCTTTAACTTTAATCGTAGGTTTTTTGCCATTTTATATATTAATTTCTTAGTTCCCACCCATATCTGTCTCAGTTGTTCTACCGTCCTCCCACGCCCACTCCGCCTCGCTCTCCCTACTTACCATGTTTCCAGCCTCTTTCTATTTACACATATTCCCGCTCTTGTCTCAGGATCTTCTTTTCATCCACGCTCTAAATTTCTTTACTGCACGTGCAACTTCATCTGTCCACAACGCACAGTCTTTTTCTTTCTGGTACCTGTTCTTTTAGCATATCTTTCGCACATGTTATCATTTTTCTTTAAAATACTCCCATTCTCCTTCTACATCTACAACATTCTCTTCTTTCTCTGGTATAATATCACGGACTCTTTCTACAAAAACCCTTTTCACTTCATCCTCCTTTAATCTCTCCACTGCTATCCTCTCTCTCGTTACCATCTTCGTTGGTAACGGGGTTTTGAAATTTAATATCCCCACCACCAAACGATGGTCCGAATCAAACGACACTGATGGTATACTTTTACGTCTCTTACCACCTTCTGTTGTTAATTATTATAGAAGTTAAATCATCGACTTATCCGTGTAATCCTCAACAATACTTTTCCACCTGTACCAGGTCCATTTATGCAAGTCCCTATGCGCAAAGTATGTGTTCATCACTGCCAAGCTGTTGCTTACCGCAATCCAACAACCTCTCCCCCTCCCCGTTTCTTTCTCCTATTCCAAACGCCCCATTGCTATCTCGGTACCTATTCTCCCTTCCTATGTGCGCATTCAAGTCTCCCATGACAATTTTCACTTCAATATTCATTCCGTCATACACATTTGCAACTGTTCGCAAAAAAAACATTCTTTTTCTTCACCGTGGTTTTCCTTGGTGTGGTGCATAAACCTGTATTATACCCACGTCTCCTTTTCAGCCTCAGTGCTATAGCAATTATTCTTTCATTTGAAAACTATGTCCTCTACTCTATCTGCCAAATCCGGGGTCAGGAACAACCACCCCATGCTTTCTCTCCTCATCTCTCCCACGCGCACAGCATATCCAGTTGGTAGTGTGTATGTTCTCTACTCCTCCTACACCCCCTTCATCCTCGTCTGCGAACACCAAGTTTTTATCCAGTATCTCTCCTTCATCCTTACCACCAACCTCCTCCTCCTTTCCCTCCATTGTACTAGCATTATAGTTCCTATACGGAACTTATCCTTGTGTAGTCGAGTTCGTAGTCCATTTTCATGCCTGGTCAACAACCGAAAAGATCCGTCCTGGTTCCGAGCATCACAAGCGCGCCTTGAGCCACAACACACCGCCGGCTGGCTAGGCCTGTCACGGCTTCTTTTTCTGGACTGGTATTTAGTTTCTTCCCGGACATGTATAGCCCCCCAATTGGGTTACAGAGCTCTCTCCACAGTCTCCAGGCACATGTCCAGTCAGATTAAGCCACAGCACCGCTACAAGGTAACAAGCCCATTATCATGGTAGATGGAGCTCCATATATATATATATATATAATAATATATATATATATATAACCTTATATATATATATATCAATAATAACCAATAATAATAACTCTATATATATATATATCATGGCCTTAACCTTATATATATATATAATATATAACATAAATATATAAATACATACATATATATATGTATATGTATAATAATATGTATACATTATAACATAATAACAATAACAATAATATATGATTGAAATGATGTTTATATATATAATATATAATAATAATCTTTAACAATAATAATAATAATAATGTATATGTATATAATAAATATATAATAATATAATAATAATATAATAACTTAATATGTATATATCTAATATATATATAATATATATATATATGTATATATGGCATAATAATAATAACTTAATAATATAATAATATAATAATATATAATAATAATAATATAATAATAATATTTCAACAATATAATAATAATAATATGTATATAATAATAATAATAATATATAATAATAATATATAATATGTATGAGTAATGGCAACAACGCATATCGCCTGTGCAATTATTTTCAAATAACTTTCAAATAACTTAATAATAACTAATAATAATAATATGTAATAATAATAATAATAATATATATATATATGTATAACTAGTTCAGTAGTTCTTCATGTGAGTATAGTTAAAGATAAATATATGTAATAATAATATATAATAATAATAATAAATTAATATATATATAATAATAATAATATATCATATTACATATAACCTTCACAATAATAATATAATATATATGTAATAATAATATATATTGCAGTAATGTAATAATGTAATAATAATGTAAACTAACAATATAATAAGTAATAATAATAATATGTGTAATATCTAAGATATAAATATACATATATTGTAATATGTTTAGTATAACTATCTTACTTCTGTATGTAATAATAATATATATATATAATAATATTAATATTAATAATAATATGTATCAATAACCAATAACCAATGAATAATAAATAGGTAATAATAATAATATGTATATATAATAATAATAACTGTTGTTATACAATGTATGTAACAATAATAATATTAATAATATGTATATAATAATAATAATGTAGTAATAATATAGATATAATAATAATAATATAATGTATATAATATGTAATATAACCATATATATAATAATAATATATATACATATAACAATAATAATATGTAATAATAATAATAATATATATATATATAATAATAATAATAATAATAATAATAATAATAATAATATATAATAATATATATATACATATCATATATATATATTACAAACATCTATATAATAATAATAATACTTATATAATATATAATAATAATAACATAATAATAATAATAATAATAATAATAATATATAATATATATACTCTAATAATATTATTAATAATATGATAATAATATTAATAATAATAATATGTAATAATAATATAATATTAATAACTAATAATATCATAATAGTAATAATAATATCATATAATCATATATAATAATAATAACATAAAAATATAATAATAATAATAATATATAATATGTTTTCATATATAATTTTTACAATAATAATAAATAATAATAGCATAATAATATATTACTATATATTAATATATATAATAATAATATAATAATAATATATTATAATATGCAATAAATATATATATTATAATAATATGTTTAATAATAATTTCTATATGTAATAATAATAATATCTGTAATGTAATAATATGTAATAATAATGTAATATGTAGCTATTAATATCACCAATATTGTATGTGTAATATATTAATAATAATAACCAATACAACCCAATATGCAATAATATGTAATAATAACATCTTTTATACTAATTATGAAAATACTCTCATAATACTTGTTATATCTTGTAATAATAATAATAATAATAATAATAATAATAATAATAATATATATAATAATAATATAATAATAATATGTAAGCATATATATATCAATAATATATATAATATAATTTATAATAATAATATATGTAATAATAATAATAATAATATAATAATAATAATAATATCATAATAATAATAATAATAATAATAATATGTAATAATAACAATAATAATAATAATAATATAATAATATAATAATAATAATAATATAATAATAACCACTATATAAATATATATGTAATAACTTTATATATTTATATATATATATATCTAATAATAATAATATATATATATCTATATACTATATAATAATAATAATAATAATAATAATAATATATATATGTAATAATAATATATAATAATAATAATTCTATATTAATAATATAATAATAATATGTAATATATAAATCTATAATAATAATAATAATATGTAATAATAATATATAATAACATAATACATATTATGTCATGCAGCCTTCAATAATATATATGAAGCTAGTCTTGGATACAAAAGCGATATAGGTTCAGGTAATATGTAATACATGTAATAGCATATATATAATAATAATAATAATATATATATAATATATCATATATCTTATATATATATAATATATATAATAATATAATAATAATAATAATAATAATATATGTATATGTATATGTAATATAACTCATTTAAAACCGTGCAATAATAATAATAATAATAATATATATATATGTGTAATAATAGCATATGTAATAATATGTCCGTAATAACTTAATAATAATATGTAATAATAATGTATAATATAATATATAATAATATAATATAATAATATGTATGATAATAATATGCATAATAATAATATATATATAGTATTATATATAATAATAATAATAATAATAATAATAATAATATATATATATACTTACTCCATATAATATATAATAATAATATGTATGAAGTAATATATATAATAATAATAATAAAGGTTGTATAATAATAATAATAATAATAATAATAATATACTAATAATAACAATAATACATAATAATAATAACATATAATAATATTAATATAATATATATATATATATATATCTCTATATCACCTATATATAATAATAATAACTATATTTATGGATATAAATAATAATACATATATAATATACTATAACATAATAATAATAATAATAATAATAATAATAATAATATATGTAATAATAATAATATTAATAATATGGAAGTATGTATTACTTAGTAACATATTAATAATAATAATAACTCTCAATAATAATAATATAATATATATGTAATAATATATAATAATAACAATATATATATCATCATCTTCTCTAATAGCTAACAATAATAATAATATATATATATAATAATATGTATATAATAATAATAACCATAATAATAATAATATTAATAATATTAATAATATATATAATAATAATATATGTATATATGCATATAATAACAATAATGTATGTAGCCATATATAACATATACCTCGTTTTATGTATGCGTTAGCCGCATATATAATATATATGCCTGTATGTATGTATGTAATAATATAATAATAATATTAATAATATAATAATAATAATAATAATAATAATATATCTTTATAATATCATGCTCAATAACATATATGTAATATGATTTATAATAATAACAACGCATATAATGTAATATTGTATGTATATTAATATAATAATAGTAATAATATATGTATGTAATAATAATAATAATAATATAATATGCTATAATATTAATAATAACAATAATAATATAATAATAATAATAATAATAATAATAATAATAATAATAATAATATATGTGTAATAATAATAATAATAATATACATATATCATATATATAATAATGTACCAGAGCGCTCTTCTTGCTCATATACACCATATGTATACTATATCTTTACTCTATATAATAATAATATATATGTATGTTATATGTATATATGTATATGTATGTTTTAATATATATGTAATAATAATAATAATAATAATATATGTATAAATATTAATATCTTATATAATAATATGTATATACTAATAATATATAATACTAATAATGTATGTAATAATAATAATAATAATAATATGTAATAATAATATATAATAACTACTATTACTAAATAATAACCAACCAATATATATGTAATAATAATATTTATATATAATATATATATATAACTTAAATCTGAACACTGCATGAAATATAGTTAAAATTTTGATTATTCATTTACTGAGTTTTAAAATATATATTTTACAAGTTTAATTTTTATTTTTAATTTTAATGATGGAAATATTATTACTGTCGCTGAGCACCTTTTTTAAGGAGAGCTCGTGTGACCTTTCCATCCACACTGTCTTAGCCTTTCTCTCTCTCTCTCTAATTCTTTGATATCAGACTTGACTGCTATGCTCAATAATTAAAACCAACTAAAAACTATTCCATTTTCCATTTCCCCCCCACTTCCTTAAACTATCACACTTTTAAACACTATATACCGGGGGTGGGGGAGGGTTATGTTGGCTGTTGATTTGATTTTGATCAGGAATAATTTCCCCAACTCTGGTTAAAATTTATGTATACCCTTGATCCTTTCCCTACAAGAAGGGATTAAAATAATAAAAAATAAAATAAAATTTCTACAGTTAAGAAGAATTTTTTTTATTTATAAGTAAAATTAGAGAGGAAAATAAAACGATTTCAAACCCACCCGCACTCCACCCCACCCAAAAAAAAAAAAAAAATCAAAATTAGTCCCTATTGAGAAGATGAAGGTTGTTTTCGGACGAAAGTTTAAGGTAAAAAATATTTCAGAAAGTGACCGTCAAAACCCCAAAATGCCAAAACTTTTTATGGCGTGATCTATTTTTAATGATTCACGAATCGAATATATATATATATATATATATATAAATATATATATATATATCTATATATTTGGAAATATATACTTTGAAACTTATATACTTTGGAAATATATATGGAACTTATATATGAAACTTATACTGCTGCGCCTGCTATAACCTTTTTTTCATATATTTTTTTTTAAAAAGTTCGCACCTCACAGGCGTAGCCCTATTCTAGGGAGGGGAACTTTCTAGGTAATTTCTACCTAGGATCCGAACCCACGCCCTTGCCATGCGAGTCCGTCGCTCTACCGATTGTGCCACGGTATATATAAATATATATAAATATATATATAAATATAAATATATATATATATATAATATATATATAATATATATATATATATATATATATATATATATATAATATATATATATTATATATACATAATAATAATATAAATATATATATAGACTATCACAAGTAGTTTTTACCATAGTGAGAATATATATATATATCTTCTTTAACATATATATATATATATATATATCTGCATATATATTAGTGAATGGAAGTTATCGATAGTTCGATACTATCGCGAAAAATTTATCGATACTATCAGAACTATCTATAGATTTTTGATTTTTTTAAAAATTGTATCGGTTTTTCTCTTAACTTATATATATATATATTAATATATATATATATATATATATATATATATATATATATATATATATATATATATATTTATATATATATATATATATATATATATATATATCTCTTTCTCTCTACTGCTATATATATATATATATTAAAAATTGGTACAATCATTTTTGTTCGATTTTCATGGACAATTTTCAGCATTTTTATACCAAGTGAGATGTAAACTTGAATAAATAACTATAAAGTTCTTATATTAATCGAAATAGATTATTAATATCATTTTCCTTCAATAATAATAATATGTATATGTAACCAATATATAATAATAATAATATGTAATATATAATAATAATAATGTATAATATATGTAATAATAATAATAATATGTATATATAATTTATATATATAATAATATTTAATATGTAATAATATCTTATATAATATAATAATAATAATAATATAATAACCTGTATGTGTATGTATATGTAATAATAATATATAATAATATGTAATAATAATAATAATAATAATAATATGTATATATTTATATATATATACATATAATATATGTAATAATAATATAATATAATGTCTATAATAACTTAATAATAATAATATATATGTAATAATATATATATATATACTATATATATATCTTTTACAATAATAATAATAATGTATATGTAATATATAACAATAATAACAACTTAATATATATATATAATATATATATGTAACAATAATAATAATAATAATATGCTATATATGATCCGGCGTCGAGAGGATGGGCGTGTGACTAAAGGCTATGAAAACATTGCACGAAGAATAAATCATTTTACTAATCAGGAGACATTTTTACCCGCCCAAATAAAAAAAAAAAAAAAAAATAACTATAAAAATTAAAATTTTTAAAATGTTTATAAGGACATTGACCAACTTTTTGAAACCCTAATAATAAAGTAGTCGGAGGGAGCGCAAAGTTACCAAAATGTTGAATTTTCCTTTTATAACTAAAAGAATACCGTCGGGTAAAAATTAAAGATGGATAGGTGGGGTTTCTCGGCTACCGAGGAACGACATGGGGGGGCGGAAGTACCCTCACATCCGTCGGCTCGAACCTGAAAAGGATATAAAAGAGAAATAACATTTTCTCAAAGCGTAAAATAAAATGGTATTTGGCAACTATCGTGAACTAAAGCAGGATTCAAGGTCAATCACAGTGAGACTTGCAGGTCTAAGATTATACTAATATTTAAGGTGTTATTAATAAATATTAGAGAATAAAATAATTTTTTTGCGGATTTTGTCGATGAAATTGCTTACGCTGGAAGTCAAAGTGTTGATGATTTGGTACCATGGATGGCCATAGTTTTCCTGGTTAATGCCTGGCATAACCACATTTCTGTATGCTATTAGTATGTATATGTAATAATATGTAATAATAATAATAAATAATATATATACATAACCAACCGCATAACGCCATATAAATATATATAATAACGCTGCACCATACATACATAACATAGTAAGTAATATGTAGCAACGCCATGCGCATAATAATACCGCACGCATATATATAATATATAATAACCTTTATAGGTTAATATTTACCATTGCAATAATGATCATTCCCTTGTGGCTACCAAGATAGGAAACATATGTATATGCTGCTCAACAACAATAACCAACCTGCCATATGCGCCATAACCAGCCTTAACGCCACTTATATATATTTGGAATACTAATATATCTACTGCTTTGCACTATACTCTTCTGTAATAATAATAATATATATATATGTAATATCATATCACCTATACCTCAATCCCTATTCTTTTAATTTTATCTATTTTAATTATATTTATTTCAATTATATCTAACTTGTCACAAGAACAGTCTGTGTGGAAATTGAATTTTATTTTGGATAGAAAATAATTTCTGTTTTTTTTTTTTTTTTTTTTAAAGCATTTTTAATCTCTTCAATACATGAGATTTGTTACATTGCGAATTTGTTTACTTTTAAGTTGAGTTCAGGCATTCAAATATCTTCTATAAAAATCTTCTGTAAAAAATCTTCTATAAAAATCTTCTATAAAAATCTTCTATAAAAATCTTCTGTAAAAAATCTTCTATGAAAATCTTTTATAAAATCTTCTATAAAATTCTTCTATAAGAATCTTCTATAAAAATCTTCTATAAGAATCTTCCATAAAAATTTTCTATAAAATCTTCTGTCAAAATCATCTATAAAACTCTTCTATAAGAATCTTCTAAACAAATCTTCTATAAAAATCTTCTATAAAAATCTTCTATGAAAATCTTCTACAAAAATCTTCCATAAAAATCTTTTATAAAAACCTTCTATAAAATCTTCTACAAAAATCTTCTATATAAAAATCTTCTATAAAAATCTTCTATAAAATCTTCTATCTTCTGTAGATCTTTTTTAGCTTTTTCCTAATAAAGTGATAGAGAGAATCGTGATCAAATTGCAGCAACTTAGATATTGATATTTGCGCAATTTGGGAAAAGTTGAGTAAAACCATCGAAAAAATATCGATACCTGAAAAACTATCGATAATACTATCGATACTTTAACATCGCTAATATATATATATATATATATATCTCTATATGTAATAACGCTTAATATATACCTATAGCCAACATATATATATATATATATCACTGCTCTTATATACAACCTGCTCTTTCTTCTTCTTCTTTATATATATATGTATAGTAATAATATAATACCATAATATAACCTTATATGTATAACGCTCTTGTTCTTTATATATATTTATTATATTTATATATATATAAGAACTTTATATATACTATATAACATATATGTATAACCTTAACATATATATATATACTATATAATGATATAATATATATAACCTATATTATATATTCAGTACCTCACGGGCGTGCCCTTAGGATCAGGTTGAGGGATTGAACCCTGATCCTTTGCCTCGCGACTCAGTCATTCACCAGTTATTTGCAGGGTAGCGGACACATACAAACTACATTTACACACACACCGCACGCACACACACACACACACACACACACACACACACACACACATATATACCATATATATATATATATATATATATATATATATATGTAATACATATATATATAAATATATATATATATATATTTTATATATATATATATATATATATTTATTTCTTTATATATATACAGTATATGTGCGTGTGTGTGTGTTCGCATGAATTTAAAAGTACTGTATAAGCTTTTGTTCCTTTATAAATTCATTATATGGAAGGAACAAATAAATTTAAGAGAATAAAAATAATTCGAAAAGAAAAGAGCATTTAAAATAAAGCAAGAAAATCGAAGAAATAAATTTCGAAATGTTTCTCGTATTGTAAATTTTGGTGTATTCGATTTCGAGGAAAAGCAAATACCACTCCAATCAGAGCTACTTTTTTTTATGTGGAGGAAAAAAAACTGAAAAAACTGTAAGGAAAAAAAGAAATAGGAAAGAAAAACATTGTGAGGAAAACAATGGCTCCCATTCCTCTCTTCAAACATTGGTCTTCTCTTCGGTATATGTTCTCTTCGGAAATCTAAGAACAGGATCTCAGTATTCGTTATTGTTCCCAACGAGAGCACTTCATTAGTCTTGAGTAACCTTGTACAATTGTTTACAAATCCTGTGTTCGGCTGGTATAGAGGCTTTGGTCTTGTTGGCTCTTATTTCGAAGAGTGAAAAAAAAAGAGGAATTGGAAAGGTCTCTCTGTTGACGTTCGGGGTTAAAGAGACTTTTCGTTGCTTATTTTAAGGTTTATGGGAATCGAGAGAGAAACTTCTCAAAATATTTGTTTAGAATGAGTTCCAATATTGCTTTTGCATTATTTCAACTTCCTTTGCTTATATTGATATCTATCATTTTTTTTTTTTTACGTTTTTGGCATTGTTAATGAGTAAATACATAAATAAGTAAATAAAATATTAATATATATTTTTAAAAATGTAGTATTAATTGGTTGCTATATCTTCTTGACTTAATATCAGGTTAGTTAACAAGCTGAAACTACAATTCAGACTTAAAAATCTAAATAATATTAAAATTTGTCAGCACGAGCTCGCTAAAGTTTTATTTTTAACATATAATGGCTTTTAATATATAAATAACTTTAAAAAAATTATAACTCAAACAAATTTTAAAATTGAATTTCTTTTTTTTATTATTTTCATCATGTAATCTTTATTTTTGCACAAGGTTCTCAGTTTTACCTGATCAGCCAGCAGATCACTTAGAAAGCGACCTTCTTCCAATTTAGTGAGAAAGGTCTATGAGTGAGAAATGTCTCGCCAATGGCAGAGTTCATAAATCTAGAAATATGAAAGAGTAAAACATTAGAAACTATTTGAGGACTCTATTAAATAAAATTTTAATAAAAAGTTTTGGAACTACCAAACTTTATATTGGAATACTTTTTGAGAAGTTTCAAGTCCATTTTTTTAAAGGAGTTTTACATGTCGAATTTTTTGGCATGGTTTCCCCCCCCCCCCAAGTTGAATTTTACTAAGTCATTATAAATGTTGCTATGTTTCTTCTTTATATATACCACAACTACTGATTTTTTAATGTACTAATTTACATTGCCATATACCAAATACAAAGACGTTTACTTAGGCAGATGTTAGCTTTTGCCGCAGTAATTAAATTAAGAATTAAATTATAAATCTGTGTACCAACGTAATACGAAATTTTCAATGAAAAATTTCATTCAAAATGTTTAATTATAATGGACAAGGTTGAGAGATCATCTGCTCGAATTTTTGTCTTCACGCGTTCTTATAAACCATTTTTCAAATCGGCCAGAAGAAACGTGATTTTGATCTTCGTCCAGGGATAACATAACGCCATGCAAAATATAAAAGTTTTCATAAATTATCGATGCGGCCAACTTCCATTATTTTGGTACGCATACAAAATGGATAGAAACCCTTGACCGCAACATGTGAAATCATTTTTTATGTTAACATTAAGCACACAATGTTGAAATTTCTCATCCAACGGTCTCACCCTTTGTGTGTGTGTAGAAATTTTTAAACAAAAATAACATACTTTTATAAATGTAGATATAATATGTTAATATATAATAATTATATATATATATATATATATATATAATCATTATAATATATATATACCTATATATATATATATATATATATAATATATATATAATAATATATATATATATATATTTATTATATAATATTATATATATAATATATAATATATATAATATATATATATATATATATAACTATATATATATTATTGGCGCGATCAATTTATTCATACATTCGAAAAAAACAATGGCCAAATATTTTTATAAAGCTTACATATAAATATTTTATTTCGTAAGTATATTCTACTGTTAAAGAAAGATTTTCAAATATTTTAAAAAAAGTTTTGAAAACCGTGTCTGCACAAACCAGACTCGTTTTTTAATTAAATTTCGTCTAGTTCCAATCAATGGGTAATACACTGCACAAATTTTATAAAATCGTTATAGTATTTTTTTTTTAAAATTTTGCGGGAATCGATGAAAAGATAACTAAAATTTGATAAAAATTAATTTTTAGTTGAAACATGTTTAAGATATATAAGAGCGGTTATGAAGTGTTTGGGAGTAGTTATTTGAGCTTTAAGTTCCGGATAAAAAATATCTAGAATGGAAAATTAGTTCAGCCAACCTACAAAGTTCCTTTTAAAAACACTTTCGTTTATCATTTATTAGTAAATACCAAGAAAACTTGAGGAATTTTATGAAGTTACAAACATAATTAGGGGGTGAATATAAGGGATTAAATTAAAATTTCAACAGCTTCACCAAAATCATTTATTTATATTGTGTATTAACTTTTCCTAATTAAATTTAAATATTATTTACTTTTGGTGGAATTAATATTGAAAGTAAAGTAGATAAAATTATGAAAGTAAAGAGTTGCAACCCATGTTAGAAGCCACTTTCATAATTCAATCTTTTTCATCCTAAGTATTAATTTTTATTTCGTTTTTTTAAGCCTTTATTCGTTTTTTATTCGAACGATGAATAGTCACAAATATTCGTCCAAAGTCATTTTCAATATCTGGCTGATAGAAATTAAATTTTCACCTTGACCGTCTCATCCATACCTAGGCGTACGATCAGTGGATGAGTAATTCACTAAAATTCATTTTATTTTATTATTAGTTAAATTTGTTGGAGTTTCAAATTTTAAAAGTGAAATCACTTGAGCGACAGTGGCGGATTTGGTTTCAAAAAGATGGTCATTCAGAACTAGTGTTTTCTATATCAAATCTATATAGTATAATGAAATTTTAGATACTTTTTTTCAGGTTCTATTGAGAATGTAATAAACATCCGAAACCTGAAATTTAAAAAAAAACGATGAGATGAGTAATTATTCGCACCAATTGCAGACATTCGTCACTTTTTATCTTTTTTTTCTCATATTATTACAATTCATACTTATTAATCTCCACTTCATTATTTCTCTTATTCTTCCAATTACTATCTATGTTTAGTCTTTCCTTTAGATATATTTATTTTCCACCTTTCCTAATGTTTTTCTTTATTGAATTATTCTTTAAGTGTTCGTTTGTTTGAATGGCCGTTTATTTCTATCTTTGTTCTTGCTTGCTGATAATTTCCATGCTTACAAAGCGTGTGTCTTTTAAGTTTCCTTTCTGAATACACTCATCATAGCCACTCTCAGAACATTTAAATAATTTTACATTTTGATGCGCAAGCTTGTGTTTTTTTAAGTTTCCTTTACGATTACATTCTCAGTTTACCAAAAATGCATGAATCTTTTATTATTTTCATTCTTGGATAGTTGGCTTTCTTCTTTCTCATTACATCTTATATTGCACTTCAGAACATTTAAATAATTTATTTTTTGATGCGTAATCATGTGTTTTTTTTTAAGTTTCTTTCTGATTACACTCAAAGCTACAACAAATGAAACATTTTTAAAATATTTATATTTTGATGCGCAACATGGTGTTTTTTTAAGTTCCTTTATGATTACTCTGAAATGCAGTTGTAACTACATAAGCCAACTCTAGAACATTTAAATAAGTTTACATTTTTCATGTTTAAGATGTGTAAATCTTAAGCTTCTTTTCTCATTACACTTATAGTTGCACTCTGACATTTAAATATATTTTATAATTTTTGATGCGTAGCATTGTGCTTTATTAACGTTTCCTTTTCTGATTAAACTCCATAGCTTAACAAACTCAGAACAATTTTAATAGTTTTATATGATTATCGAGTATAGTGTGTTTTTTAAAGTCTTTCCTTTATGAATTACATCTCATAGCCACACTCGGAACATTTAAATAATTTTAAATCTTTTGAGTGCGTTAAGCATGTGTATTCTTAAGCTTCCTTTCTGATTGCACTCATAGCTAACACTCATGAACATTTAAATAATTTTATATTTTGATGCGTAAGCATGTGCTCTTTTAGGTGTCCTTTCCGATTACACTTATAGCCACACTCGGAACATTTTAATAATTTTATATTTTGATGCGTAAGCATGTGCCTATCTAAGTTTTCTTTACGATTACACTCATAGTTGCACTCGTAACATTTAATATAATTTTTATATATTTGATTGCGTAAAGCTTTTGTAATATAATTTAAGTTTCCTTTCTGATTACACTCATATGCACACTCCGAACATTTAAATGAGTTTTATTATTTTGATTGCGTAGCATTGTGTGTTTTAAGCTGATTTATGATTACATCTCAATAGCCGACACTCCAGAACATTTAAATAATTTTAGATTTTGATGCGTAAGCATATGTGATCTTAAGCTTCCTTTCTGATTGCACTCATAGCTACACTCAGAAATTTAAATAATTTTTACAATTTTGATCACAGTTTAGTTTACAAAACAGAGCCTTTATAATTACACTCATAGCCACACTCAGAACAATTAAATAATTTAAAATTGCTGTGAGTTAGCAGATGAGAGCTTAAGAGATGTTTACTATTGCTTTCATAATTACAATGGGCACATTTAAACTTTCTTTTATGCAAATTCAGATGACTTTTCAACTCTGCATTAGTCTTTTAAATTAAAAGTTTACAAATAAATTAAATTTCATTAGGAGTTCTATTTTTGTTAATTCCATTTATGGAAGAATTTTGACGCTTGAAGCATTCCTTTGAAAATCCTTTTCACTTTGGAACCTTTTCCTCCTTGACTCACGACGATAATGGGGGTCTGTTCGAACAAAAATTAAATAAAATTAAATGAATGTGAAAGAAAATTCGAGTAATTTCATACAAACTTTAAATTTTTTTTTTCAAAGTCGGATAAAAATTTCTGATGAATATCAAAATTATTCTCAACATTTATTCACCTAATTTATAATCAGATTCACAACAAAATTTCATAGAAAAATTCCAAAAAAGCGCACACACACACTATATATATATATAATAATAATATAATATATATATATATATAAATATATTTATACTAATAATATAAATATACAATATATTATATAATATATATATTATGTATATATATATATATATATATATATATATATATATAACTCTGGAGAGAAGGCGATGCTACTTTCATGCAGTAGCGGACTGGAAGGTCTCCACTTTAACAAAGACGATTTCTTCGTGTATTTAATGTTCAAGGTCTTGTAGGGTAAGGAATGCTATCTGAACTACGTCACAGTTTATTGAGTGGGTAAATAGGTGCCTAAAAACACAATAATAATAATTAATATAAAGAAAAAAAATCCAAAGTGGGCAAACATATAAAAATACAAATAAATTTTAAAAAACTATTTTAACAAATTCGTGACAAAAAAATAATAAAATAAAATTTTGAAAAGAGATATAAATATAAAAATTCAGACAATTTTTTTTTGAAATTTCCTTCTTGGTCCCGTATTTGAGGAAAAAGTTTATTGAACATCTAAATAGATGGAACCAAGATAATATCAAGAAAAATATATATAAAAAAAATCTATTTTCACAAATGACCAAAAAAAAAATCTACAAAAAAAAAATCGAAAGTATATTATTACAAATTTTATAAGCTAAAGTATCCCTAGTGACTAAAGTGTAAAAATTAAAAATATAGTATAAAATTAGTTTATCAATGTTTAATGGAGGTTTCACGACAGCAAGTAATATTAAAACTGATAATAAACAAAAGTGTGTGAGGGGCATGATTAAGGACAAGTCAAAAAAAATGGAAGGAAATTGATGTATATGACGTGGGCGACAAAGGGGGGAGGCCACGTCTAAATATTCTTTGGGGTGCAAAGGATATTTAGGTGGGTGCAAAATTATATAATATGAAACTATAAAACTAAAAAAAAAAAAATACAAGCAAGGTCCAGGATCGCGTTATTATTATTTTTCGTTGAAGAAGGAAGTTGTTATCAATATTGTGGCTCTTATGGTTATTGTAATTAAAATCCTTACTTTTAAGACTATAAAGCTTGTATATCGTCAAAAAAAAAAAAAAAAAAAAAAAAAAAAAAAAAAAAAAAAAAAAAAAAAAAAAAAAAAAAAAAAAAAAAAAAAAAAAAAAAAAAAAAAAAAAAAAGGGCCAAGAAACTATTGAAAGTTTAGGATAAAATTGGAAGGATGGAGCTTGGTAAGAAGGTAAAGTGGTTTTTTTTTAATAATAAAAAAAAAGATATAAACTAATAAAGGAAAGAAAAAATTAACAAAGGAAAATAAGGAGTCATGTACTGACTAAAAAATGTAATGGTTTGAAAAAAAAAAAAAAAATCGGACATGAAGTTGAGGCGACATGATGGGGTTCACTTACAAAAAAGGCTCTGTATAAAGTTTATTTAAAAGTGTAAACAAAGTATAAAAAGAAATATAAAAAAATTGGACCCTCGATCTTATTACTGTGGTGCAGGAAAACTTATGATAAATCTGTGTCAATATAAAATGAGTGATGGAAATAAAACTTTTTAGTTTTCCTTATTCAAAGTATAAAAAAAAAGAAAAAAAAAAGAAAAATTTAACAGTTTTCTCATTTTCTTTCCAAAAAGGATTTTCTTTTTACAAATATCCTAACCAGCTATTGTAGGCGAAAAGACCAAGGAAATACCATAGGCTGGATATTAAAAATTTTGTAACCAAAAATGTTAAGAAAAAAAGAAAGAAAAAAAAATAAACATATAATATTTACCAGAGAATTCACATGAGAACACTTTTATAACAATACTTGAGAGTACCATGAGTATAATCAAAGTGATTTAGGGAACTACGGAAATGCCTGGGTTGACTGGGAGAAGGGGGAAAAAGGGGTTGATTTGGACTCTATTTCTGATATAATTGTTTATGTGGAAGAACGAGATTGTCCTAAGAAAAAAAGATTATAAGTTTAGTTGAAGCGAACTTAGAGATGTGATAAAAGGATTCGGCGCATGCGTGGAAAAAGAGAAGAAAAAATTAAACCAAAAAAAAAAAAAAATTTGGAGTGATAAAATTATCGAAATTCCAAATGGAGATAAAGGATAAGAAAGAAAAGATATCTCTTTTCCTTTCTTGTTGACTTTAACAGAAAGCTCTGTTAAAGAGTTCCCCTGCCAGGGAAAAGAGAAAGGGGTAACTAAATTATGCAATTGTTGCAGGTGGGTTGGAATAAGTGGGTTCTAATTCAGGGTAAATTGGTGTAGTTGGTTTTGGTTCAGGTATCGGGGCTCTTTGGACTACAGTGTATTGGACAGTAGGAGCTGGAGGAGTTACCTGAGTAGGACGTAGTTTAACATAAACACAAATGATTGCTAAGATGCCAAAGATTGCTACTACAATAGAAAATCCGGACAAAGAGTAAGAGTGTATGTTGATTAATTCTTGATTTTGGAGTGTTTGATTTAAGGTGTCTAAAGAAGTGTCCCAATGAGGTTGTAAGGGCTTTAATTTCAACTTGGAAGTTAGAGAAGTTACAGTAGGAATAAAATTCTGGTAAATGTGAGGATATTCAGGAAGTTGCGAGTCTTTTGTAATCCAACTAGTTTAGACGGAAGAATGAGAAGGATATTTAAAGATGTATTTGTCTGATACCAAGGTGCATCCCTGAGGAAGAAGGAAAATATTACTGGTGATTAATTTTGGTTGGCTCCTGGGACATGAGATTGAAGCTACCACTTGTGAAGGAAAAGAGAGTAAAGTTTGATTTCCAACCTTAAGATTATATGGTGCTTCGTAAGGATAGAGAATGTAATTACAATGGGTAGTCTGGTTGGTTCCTAGTACTGCGGATAGAATGCAGTTTTGGTAATCAATAGATTGTGTTGGGTTAGTAGGGAAACATGTAATTGGAATCATAATGTTTGCAAATGTCTTCTGACAGGCTTTTACTATATATGTGTATTTGAGAGTCTTGTGATTTAGAAAATAGTAAGGATATTCGTTATGTAACATGAGTCTTGGATAAGTGGTATTTAGTGGAGTGGGAAATGGAATTATGTTATAAATTTTATAAGGAGTTTCTTCGGAAAATGGGATGATAGTAGAGAGGAAGTGTAAGGATTGTCTTCATGTATGTATGACCAAGATAAGGATAAGAACTTGTAGAAGTTTTCATGTGTAAGAGGTATTATTGGTTGATGTAAAAGTTGACTATTGTTTCTTATTAGTTCAAGTATGATATCATAAGAGTATAGATTTAAAAGTGTGGTTTGTTGTTTGGCTGTTGCCCAAATGTTTTGTATAGTTAAAATGAGATTATGTATGTTATTCAAGATTACCCTTTCTAAGTTTAAATATGTGTTTAACTTGGATATTTTTTGGTGTAATTCTATAGAGGAGATGGATGAATTTATGTATTTTGTTAACACTTTTAAATTGTCTTTTATATCTGTTAAAGTATTAGTATTTTGATGTACTTGTTCTTTCAGCTTATAAATGTGAGTTCTCGTATCCTGTAGGAGGTTTACTTTGGTATTAAGTTTATTAATGTCGGTCATAGTAGCTGTTCTGAATAAATATTGTAAGGCGGTTCCGCCTATATTCATTAGACCTCTTTTTACTCTTTTCGGGGTTGCTGAAGGCTGAACTTTTAATTGAGACAATACCCAAGGGTCTTGGAAAATATTCTTAAATTGTTTCTGATTCTGAAGCAATAGGGAATGTATGTATTTTAATTCTGGCGAAAGCTGAGTTGTGTCAAATCTACTGTTAAATCTTTGTTGCAAATAAAGTATATAATTAGTTATTAAGTAAACATTTTTGCTTAACAATTATTTTATCCTATTATAAATTTATTTTGTGCATCTCAAGTCAGTATTAATATTGAGGTAACTGGTGATAAAACTTGATTTTCCTGCTTGTTTTAAGATGAAGCCTTGATGAACTTCATAATGTGGTTTTTTATTATCTAATTTCAGGGAGAAGGAGGTTATTAGCAAAGTATGGAAGAAGACCCAAGTTATCAACATGCTGTCTGTGAAAATAGAGGGGAAAAAAAAATTATGAAAAAAGGTTTTGTACAATGCTTTAATATGAATATATAATTGAAATTAAATGATTTTTACGTTACTTGTTATAAAATTTTCTTTTATTATTTAATGAAAATTTATTTAGTTTCATATTTTACATGTTTGAAATTTTCATTTCTAACATGTCTATCTTTATACATTGATGTAAATGTAATAATTAGTTTTCCTGTGGTACTTTTTAAAAGAAAATTTTTATATTACTTAAGATATGGGGGGTCTGGGTGGTGTGAAACCTCTGCCCTGAGGTATGTTTTGTGGTGGAGGAAGTAAATATTCTCCGTTTCCTCTCATTATTGTACCCTGTTATCTACTCCTTAAAGCCATTGGATGAGGAATGTTGGTGTTTCGCATTGGGAAATTTGAAACGTAAGAATGATCACGAGATTTGTTGTCTGGTGGTGAAGGAGGTGAAGTATTTCTAGCTGTTGAGATAGGAAGTTGTGGAATTGTGTCTTGTGGAGAAGGATTTAGGATTGATGATGGAGGTTGTAAAGGTCCTTGTGGGACGGGGGAAGGGGGTGGTATAGGTGGATGAGGAATTGGGATAGGACGGTCTACTTTGAAATGATATTTATGAGGTAATGCAGGTGGTGGGGTAGATTGAATTTGTGACGCTGAAGGCTGAGTTGGTGAAGGAGAATCGTCAAAAGATAGTTTTGGAGGTGTTGTAGTGAGAAAACCTTTATAATTGATTCTTATTGGAGGAGAAGGAGAGAAAAGGAAATTGGGATTAGGTGGTGGTAAATGAGCGTGGGGGGAAGGTTGTGACTGAGCCTGAGAAGGAGGAGTTGAGTGAGATGGTGATGGAAGGGGTGAATGAGGCTGTGATGGAAGAGGTGAATGAGGCTGTGATGGAAGAGGTGAATGAGGCTGTGATGGACTAGGCGAATGAGGCTGTGATGGAAGAGGTGAATGAGGCTGTGATGGAAGAGGTAAATGAGGCTGTGATGAAAAAGGTAAATGAGGCTGTGATGAAAGAGGTGAATGAGGCTGTGATGGAATAGGCGAAGTGGAGGGTTGTGGAACAAGGAAGGAGGTGGTAAAGGGTTTCATTGAGGTGTTTGTAAAGAAGGTGAAAGTTGTCTCTGGAAATAAATAGTATTAGGAATGGCTGGGGAAGGATTTGGAGGTGGTTGTATGTTTTGGATGACTTTAGTAGGTGACTTTTTAGATGGTAGAAGGTCGCCGTTGGGGTTGGAGGTGGAAATTTGTACATTATCTGCTCTACGTTTTGAAATTTTAATATTGTCCCTATGAACAATAAAGGTTTGAGATGTTTTTAAACATTGTAAAAGCAACTTATTAAAATGTACTAACTGTTTCACTTGAAATGGGCCAGTCCATTTTGAAAAAAGTTTTGGAGACTGCCTCGGTTTTTTCAAATCTAAAATAAAAACATAGTCACCTACTTTAATAGGTGTGAAAGTTGCTTTTGTATGTTGCCTATTCATTTGTTTTGTGGTTTCTTGCTGAAGGTGTTGGCGAGCTTGGTCTGGAATGAGATTGGCTCTTTCTGCAAGATTTTTTATATATTAATGAATAAGTTTTTGTGGTTCAGAGCCTTTAGTGAAAGGAGAGATATAATTGGGGAGATCCCAAGGAAGACGTTTGTTGTAAGTATACAACAGCAAATGAGGAGTACAACCTATCGAAGAATTGTAAGTGGAGTTAATCGCAATCTGAGTAAAAGGTATTAATTTACTCCAATTGTCGTGATTTGCATTCACGTAATGCCTCAGATGGTTTGCAATCTTCAAATTTTCCCTCTCCATGAGGGAATTAGATTGGGCGTGCCGGACAACGATATTTACCGCATTAATACCCCACTGGTTGCAAATCTCTTTGAAAAAGTGAGATGTCAGTTCAGGAGCTTGATCTGAAAGAATCACTTGGGGGGTACTGTGCCTGCATATGATCCTTTCCAGAATCGCTTGAGCAATGTCTTTTGCGGTGTGCTGGAGGAGAGGGACCAGCTCCACATATCTTGTGAGGCTGTCTTTCATCACTAAGATATATTTTGCCTTTGTCTCTTTGAAGGTTGGTAATGGTCCGAGCACATCTAGGTGGATCTTGCAAAACGGCTCGTAGGGAAGAGGATAGGTCTTGATTTCTGCATTTTTTGGTGTATTTCCCTTTACTCTCTGACATAAGGAGCAGGTAATGCAATGTTCTTTCACCAGCGTATATAGTTTTGGGAATATATATTTTTCCCTGACGCGATAGACTGTTCTGTCAACACCACAATGTTCAGATGGGAGAGAGTCACGATTATATTCAATGATGGAGTGTATCATTGAATCAGGAACTTGTATAAGAAAACTACCATTTTGGGTGGCATAGTGGAGGATATCATCAATCAGAACATGCGGAAAAGTGTCAGCAGAAGTGTCTTGTTGCTGAAGAGGTTTGTTATGTGATAGTAAAGGCTTAGCAAAGTCAAAGATCTTTTAATCTATTACATGCTTTTTGCTCCTTTTCAAAATTTTCCTTTGTAAGATGAAAGCGTGTGGTGGGTAAGGCAGTATTTTGAGAAAAGGTATGAGAGAGGTGGAGGATTTTTGCTTAAATAATCAGGAACTATGATTAATTTACCCTGTTTATATACAATCGTAGGGTTGAAGTGCGATATAAATAAGTTCCATCTTTCCAGATGGCCGGATAGCTGCCTATGTCTAATGAGATGGATTAAGGTTGGTTATCTGTGATTATTGTCACTCCATAACCAAAAATAGTGTTGCGAAATTTGCATAATGCATAAACTATTGCTAGAGCTTCCTGCTCTATTGTGAAATAGTTTATTTTCGCTTTAGAAAGCGACCGAGAAATAAACGACAAGGGCTTCTCCCTGTTGTTCTCATCCAGTTGAAATAAAACGGCTCCCAGAGCTACGTTTGAAGCGTCAGTGTTTATAAAGAAAGGCTTGTTATAGTCAGGATAACACAACTGTGGTTGCAATAAAAGTTTATCCTTAAGAATTTCGAAAGCTTTCTGTTGTTCAGGACCCCAGACAAATTGAGATCCTTTATGCAACAACTGTGTGACCGGCTTAATAGTCTGTGAGTAGTTGGAAAGTAAATGAGAAAAATAACTTAGGAACCCGAGAATCGACCTCGTTTCTGGCTTGAAAGCTGTAAGAGTTTTGAGCTTGATAGGATCAGGAGAGATCCCATCTTTGGAGACTTTGAAACCCAAAAAGAATAAACTTGTTCTAAAAAATTGGCATTTTGAAAGCTTCATTTTCAACTTGTTTTTTCTAAATGAATCACAGACTTTTTTTTATATTATCAAGATGGTTCTGCAAAGAAGTCCCCATGATAAGAACGTCATCGAGGAAAACTCTGCAGACATTGCCTAACAGGTGATGTAATGTTAATTCCATCAATTTTGCGAATCCAAAATTTAAACGTGTTGGACAATATTGTCCTCTTGTTGTTCTAAAAGCGAGCAGCGGTTGCGTTTCTTCTTCGATCTCTACAGCGTTATAAACGTCCTTTAAGTTGAGTGATGTAAAAATGCAACTGTTACCTAGAGAACTGAGTATGTTGTTAATACAAGGTAATGGGAATCTGTCAAGGATTGTGTGAGAAATAAGGAGACGGTAGTCGACCACAATTCTTGGCCTATGGGAATTTTTCTTCGGAATCACTAGAAGAGGAGCCGAGTGCTGGCTTGAAATAGGTCTGATGTAACCCTTCTTTTGAGAATCCTCTACCCATTCTTCAATCTGCGTTAGATACTTATGCGGCAACCTGTATTGGGCCCGATAAATAACTTTTGGTGCGTCTTCTTTGAGAGTTATTTTAAACTTCGTTAGCGGACAGATTGGGACCTCGTCGTCCTCTAAAGCCATGATGTCTTTGTATTCTATTAGAAGATTTAATAACTTTTCTAATTGATTAGGATCAGTGAGTGTTGCGCACTCATCTTCGTTTTTGAATGACTCTTGAATTATTGTTTTGTACGTCTTCCGTAATTGCGCCGGAGTGAGGCCTTTAGAAGAGGTAGCCAAATTAACTTGGGAAGTTTCAAAAGGAGTATCAATAGTGAAAAGAGGGTTAGCTATTGTTAAAAAGGTGTTTGTTTGCAACGTGTGAGATGCTGCAGACATTTATAATATCTAAAAGAACGTGACCTTTATTAACAGAGCTTAAAACACTACCAATGAAGAGATAGTTATGAAGATAAGAGTTTTTAGAACACAAAATGAGGTGGTCTGGAGGGGGGGGGTTGCTGGAGAAAGCGCTTTTACAGATAAAGTGGTTTTAGAGTAAGGTTCAAGAGTAACATTTTCTATAATGGATAGTCTATACTTAGTGTCTGTATCTATCATTAAATTATTTACAAAGCTTGTTTCTTTTGGATAGAGTGGGATAGTTGAGTTGTGATTTACCTGTGTTTTATGAGTTTTGTTTTTGTGGGTAAATTGAAATAATAGGCATTGAAATGTATCCAGTGTTTGATACGATGTTTTTATGAGCTTCAAACCTAACGTTTGGCTGTTAGAAAATTAGTACCTAAGAGTAAATCTGATTTAAATCCGCATAAGGTATCATCTATTACAATGAAATTTACTGGTAAAACTTTATTTTTAATGCGAATATATAGGATTGTCGTCCCTATTTGATCAAAAACATCTCCAGTGATAGATTTCAATGTGATTGGTGTCTTTGTGAGTGGCATAGTTATAGCAAATTTGTTTTCTAATTCTAATATATGAGATCGTTTGACCAAACTGCTGTTAGATCCGGAGTCAAGTAAAAGGCGTTTATTGTGTAAAGTATAATTATTGAACGTTATGTCAGTGTCTAAAAAATAAGCAGGACCAATTAAAGGTTGAGAGTTTGCGTCTACATCTTCCATTATATTTGTATTATTTGTGAAAGATGAAGACAAAGTTAACTCCTGTGGAACAGCGTTTTGAAAACTATTGTGTTTAGAGGTGGAATTAGAAAAAGGAATTGATTCGTTGTGAGATAAATAAAGATGAAAGTCTACTTGAGGTGGTTTCTGAGTAGAAAGATTTGAAAAATCAGGAGCTGGAAATGATGTTTGAGGCTGAGATTACGGGGGCTCCTGGATTGATTCGTCCTACTCTGAATTTAAAGTAATATAAGATGGTTGTGAAGTGGTTAATGTCGCTTCATTAAAAAAAGAATGAGGATTCAGAAAAATCATTGCTAAGTTTAGGGGGTGTGCCCTGTGAAAAATTGTGATTTATGTGAAGTGAGGCATTGAAAGGTTGAAAATCAAATTCTGTGAAGGAAGTTAATGGGGGAGATAGATTAAAATTACTTATTAAATCTTGAAAAGAATTTGTACTATCTTGAAATTCAAAAGGTAAAATCTGGGTTGTGAATATATTGAAAGAAATATTATTTAACAAGCATGCGTGAGAGATATCAAAACCATGCTGAGAGTTAGAAGAAATATGCCCAATTAAATTATTCCTATATAAATTAATAGGAACAGTTTTTTCATTCAATTCATTATTTTTAGAGTACTTTAATTCACTGTTTTCAGTGTGTGTATATGCGGTTTTTCTACTTAGTTCTTTTCCTCTCTGAAATATACTCTTAATTCTGTACATATTGAATGAGCGCTCTTCATTTTCATTCCTATTTATTATATCTAAATGCGCATCAATTCTAGTTATACTTTGTCCCTCTGGACTGTCTGGTATATTTAATCTTATTTCATTCCTGCTTTTTACCTCAGCATCTGCTTTGCCTATTTGAACCACCGCCATGTTCCATCTACTACTTTTCCTGTGCTCTGCATTCGCGTGAGCTGTATATTCTCCATAATAGCTTGTGGCACAACTACCACTACTGTTTTTGTTTATCTGTATAACATTGGCGTTACTTTCACTCTTGCTTCCTACCTCTGCGTTATTTTGTGCTATATATTTATTTATATAAATAGAGTTATTACTCCTACCTTTTACTTGTAAATCATCATCTATTTCTAAATCTATTTCTACTTGCGGCATTTCCCTTTCATGAATTCCATCACCACTGCCTTCACTATTCCTAACTCTGTTTGTGTCTCTTCCTTGCCAATTTTTAACTGCGGCATATGCACTTCGGTTCTGGAGTCGATTGTTATCTCACTGCTTCCTACCTGGGCAATTGCTGTGCCTCGCGATTTTGATGAATAATCTGCAATAATCTGTAAATTATTAAAATTTGTCAAAAATAAATGGTTTGTATTTGGAGAAAGATCCATATTCCACAGTCTTATGAAAGTGTGCAATATGGTCCTGCTTTTGATTAAAACCTTGCGTCATTTCCACTACTCTTTTGTTTTCGTCAGGGCTGCGGAGTCATAAAATAAATTTTTCGACTCCGACTCCTTAAATTCAAATTTGGATTTTCAACTCCGACTCCGACTCCACTTAAACAAAAAATTTCGACTGACTCCACTTAAACAAAAATTTCCGACTCCGACTCCAGCAGTCAAATTCAAAATTTCGACTCTGACTCAGATTAGTGCTTACAGAGTTACAGTAAAACATTTTTTTGTTCTAACTGTTTTTTCGCTTGCTTTGAGAATAAAAAATATACCGCTTCCAATGAATTCACCTAAATGCTATACGGTAAAGTACCGAAGTACATGATGGCGCAACACATGACAAAAAAATATATTTCATTTAAAAAAAAAAAATAATATGTAATTAATTTAAATTATTTTTCTTTTTATTATAAACTTTCTTATAAATTAACAGTTTAATACTTTCAGTCTAATAATAATAATAATAATAATAATAATAATAATAATAATAATAATAATAATAATAATAGCATTAACAGAATCGCTTATGAAATAAAAACAAAAGAATTTCTGACAAATTTTTTTTTTTTTTTTTTTATATCTTAATATATGTGTGTATATATATATATATATATATATATATATATATATATATATTTACAATATATATATATATAGTATATATATATATATATATATATATATATATATATATGGATTGCCTAAAAACACAAAACTGTAGCCCCTTTGAGATTCTGCAAAAACATCTATGTATGAATGGTTACACGAAAATTGCCCAATATCTGAACAGCATTATCCGACCATATCTAATAACTCTTTTCATAGTTAAATCAAGTAATGAAACATTATGTAAATTATCAAACTAAAACTCGAAGCTACTATATCTCGCCTCACTTGAGCATAGAAATCTCGGTTCATAAATGTACCGGTTCTGATACGATTGACATAATAATTAACGAAGTGTATCACTCAAATAACCTACCCACCAGATATATCAGAACAAAATATATGAGGAACCTTTTTATTAATTTGTTGTACTTCCAAACACGAGCGTTTTTTAAATTTAAAGAAAACATATATCTACAAACTGATGGAGTGCCGATGGCTCACCACTTGGACCTACATTTGTTGACTTATATATGTCCAATCTGGAAAAACAAAATCCTTCGTGAAACAAACAACTTTAACCCCTTTACAAACAACTTTACATAAGGTATGTTGACGACACCCTCACTATTTTTAGGAACAGATTATATACATCAGTTCATCAATAGAATTCAAGAGTTGTCATGTTTAAATTCACATACGAAACCTAGGTTAATAATGCTATCTGTTTTTTAGTCCCCAAAATCAATGTTAATTCTGACGGCTCATTATCTACAGGCATACATGTCAAACCCACTGATAATGGTCTGTATATGAACTATGGATCCTATTCACCGACTATTTACAAAGAATCTATCGGAAAACTTTTAGTTTACAGAGCATAAAACCTATGTTCAACTTGGAAAACTTTTGATGAAGAAATTTGCTGCATCAAGTAAAATTTAATTATCTGAGTGATCATCCACAATATTCAGTTGAAAATTTAATTAATAAAACCCTTACAAAATTATATAATAGTAAAATCCTCAAGAAAATTGATAAATTTCTTCTTCAAAACTTCCAATGCTATTTGTCAATAAGGAAGAGAAGTGCCCTCGTAATATTTTGAATTCTCACCTCAAAACTAAAGACACCTCAAAAATTAAAGTCAGACTATACCATAAGTCCAAACAACTGTAATCTTCCTTTAGCACAAGAGATGCTTTTGCCCGACAACCAAACGTGATGGTTGTGTACCAATTTAACTGCCCTGGAGTTAGACTGTACGTCGACATATATTGGTTGCACACGAAGAATAGATTGTCGGACAGGGCATATCAACATCTCTACAATTCCAGCAAAAATTCTTTGAACGTTTCAATACGGCACATAATAATCAAATTAGTAATATTTCTAAACACTTCATTAATATACGGACCGTGTAGTCCAGGGAAACTTAAAATTATGTGGAGGCCTTTATACATCAAAACACGCAACCAGACATTAACATGAAACCTTATGTATTTATCAGTCAGACTCAATATCATTTGATTTACTTGTTATATATCAATTTAAAGACTCGTTCGCTTACAAGAAATAATCCTCTGAAGATGTCTCTAAGTATAGAGACGAAACGCGTCGGGAAATCTACGTAAATATATCTTCTTCTTCTTCTCCTGTATATTATGTTCAAAGATTATTTTAAGGAAATTAAATTATGTACAAAAATAAATATTTAGAACGTTGGAAATAAAATCAAAAACTTTTATAATAATAATAATAATAATAATAATAATAATAATAATAATAATAATAATAATAATAATAATAATAATAATAATAACTATAAATTAACTGACTCAACTCCACTTACACAGGAATCTTCGACTCCAACTCCACTTGCAGAGTTTTCGACTCCGACTTCGGGAAAATTGCACGACTCCACAGCCCTGGTTTTCGTGCATAAATTGTGCTTTCTCTGGAAACTGTGAATGCTCTATCGGAGTGGATTTTTGGTCTCCCAGAGGTGAATGATTGAAACTTGGCGTCGTTTCTACTACTTTCTCATTTTCGTTCATATATTGTGCTCCACCATTACCAAATAGGGTGGGATTTTTATTAATGAGATTAGATAAAGCTAAATTTGTGTAATATTCGTTTTCATTCATGGTGGTCTCTACACCTTGAAAACTATGTGGCTTTTTAAAAGTACTTACAAAAGTGATATTATTATGGTTACTAGTGCATGTATTATTTTTAATATCAATTTGAGAATTATTATTAAAACCCAATAACACCTGATTCGTGGACCTGCCTATATTAATATAAGGGGAAATTACCTTGCTGTCGGAATTAAAATGATTAGTTTGTGTATTAGTGTTTGTATCATTAATGTTCGTTATAAATTGTGAATTACTATTATTTATACATAAAAAGGCTTCAATATTTGAGTTTTCTGATGTCAACACATCATCATCAGGAGCGTTTTTAGACTTGGAAGTGAACTTGTTTGCGATTGGATGAACATTAATGGCTTTACCTAAATTACAATGAGATATGTTGTTATCACTATCTGAAAATTCAGGATCGCGGAGGGGAGATGTTTCTTGTTGTTCTACCCTCCTCAGTGTTGAAAATCCTGTTGTTGACCATCATGTTGTTCTTCAATCTGCTCATTATAATAGTAATTTTCATGTTCATCATAATACTGTTCTTCTGCCACCAGGGCGTTTACTAATGTGTTGACCATTCTAGTGTATGAAGTTGAATGTGGTCTCCAGGAATTATTGTGATTCGCTTGTAATCTTTGATGATTGTTTGCTCTGTTTTGAGGTTTAACACCCTGATAGTTGTGGCGATAGATACCAGAGCCATTCCATCTGTTCTGAACAGTGAGCAGTGGACCCTCTCGTGATTCGAATTACAGCGTCTGCAGTACGGGTTGAATGGGCAATATGCTGTAGTGTGTCCTCTCTCGCAATGGAAGCACACAGCAGATTTCGGGTGCTGCGAATTGTGCCTGTTTTGATACACAGGAGTTTGCGATCTCGTATGATCATTGAAATTTCTTTTTTGGAAATTACGGTTGGGTTGCTGAAATTCTTGTCTCTGCCCAAAGTTTTGTGGCTTTTGAGGAACTGATGCCGTTTTTTGGAAGTAGATAATAGGTTGTGGCATCACTTTTCTAATCGGGTCATGCAGCGTCCCCGGTTTCTCTAATAAGGTATTGTTTTGTTTATTGAGCTCTAAATCTAGATTATAGAACTTCTTAAAATATCTTCTATATATATATATATATATATATATATATATATATATATATATATATATATATATATATATATATATATATATATATATATACTATAATATATATATATATATATATATATATACTATATATCTATATGTATGTAACTCTATAACTCTATCAGGCGACTCTACACTGGGTAGCCATACCAGGAGTTATTATTTTAAACAGAGACGATCTTCTTCAAATTTCGTAAGGTTATGATAAAATTCTGTTATTTTTTGTGAAAATAGGTCATATGAAAAATACATTACACTGTAGCCTGGAAATGAAAGATAATGCAAAAATTTAAACAAAAAGTAAGAATCAGCCAATGAATAATGCTATTTTATAATCAATTATAAATGGTAGCAGATTGGGTACTTGTCTCCAAAAATCACGGAGAAGAGAAATTTTAAAGGCTATATACAGCCATCTGTTTATAATTTAATTAATGCAAGTTGCCTCCATTTAACTCACTTGGAGAATAAGGTGCATCTTATTCGTTTTATTTTAAAAACAATTGAATAAATATTTACTTCTTCTTAATGCACATTTCGGATGAAAATAATTAATATGTTTAAGTATCTAACATCTACAGTTTGAAGAAAAAACAATAGGTACCCATAAAGTAAATTTATGAGCCAAAAGAAACTGTATAATATGGATTAACTCAAATATCTAAATATGAATAATTATTTTTGTATATATATATATATATATATATATATATATATATATATATATATATATATGTAACATATATATATATTATATACTATAACTACAACATATATATATATATACTTATATATATATATTGAAGAATTTATTTTTCTGATCCTGACGAACCGCCTTCATTTGAAGAATTTGCGATGTTAAAGAGAGTGAGCGATGTCACGATGAGTGGCGTTTCTTCCCGGAGGCTGTTTAGGAGTCATCGGTGAGGTCGCAGCCCCCTTCCCCCAGACGCCACAATATATATATATATATATATATGTAATAATAACATATATATATAAATAGCAACCTTAACATATATATATATATATATATATAACATATATATACTATATAAATTCTACTATAAAATATACTCGTCGTCTGTGACATAAAAACATCTTCCCATATAAACAAAAAATGTGTTGGAAACCTCACATCACAACAGCCTCAAAGAAACTGGAGATTCTGTTCCAGACTGCGAGACTTTTTCTCTCTTCTCAGTTGCTCAACTATACAAGGTCTCATCCACGCCTATGTATAGAGTACTGC
>JABUQX010010806.1:75000-88300 GCA_015478945.1 Trachelipus rathkii
ATATCTGGGGACGGTTTCACCCGTCTTTTGGACAGGAGTTGAGTCAAGGCCGAAAGGGCTAACTTGTTCTGTACTTTCAGTTAAACGACCTCTATCTTTGCGGCGCGATGTTGATGTTTTATCTCTATTCTATAGGAAATCCTATAGCGGCAAGTGCTCGAAGGGAGCACCTCACTGGCACCACCACCTTTACGACTCCCTAGTAGCACAAGGTGCTGTATCCACAGAGCGAACATTATTGGTAACTCCAAGCTATTTCGCTGTGGTGCTTCCTTCTTTCCTGCCACCTCTGTTCTCTGAAATTCTCTTCCATCTTCTGTATTTTTAATCTCCCTCACTTTAGAGCCTGCGTCATTGCTCATCTGCGTAATTTGAGCTAGTGGGTGAACTTTTGAGCATACTATACACCCCCTCCTGGAATAGGGCTCTGCCTGTAAGTGGTAATACAAAAATATTATTATATATATATATATATATATATATATATATATATATATATATATATATATATATACTTATATATTTACTTTTATATATATATATCTTCTATATATATATATATATATATATATATATATATATATAAATAAAAAATAAAAAGAAGTATTGCTGAAACATATATGAAGAGAGAATCCACCATTTGAGAAGATCAATCAATATTGTGGAAAAAAAAAATCTTTCCAGTCAATAGGAAGTGGAATTCGAGATGATTTTGGAGCCTGTGAGTCTGGGATTGGACTAGCCTGTGAATTCCACGGAGCAGACTTAAAGAGAATTGAGTGATGAATTAAATGAATGTATGGATGGTTATACTGAGGTGACTTGGTGAGAAGAATGAAGACTATACCATCAAGCATTTAAAACATTTGTTAAATGGATTTTAATAGTTTGATTCTGCAAAACCCAGTGTGCTTTGGAGTCACGTGATGTCGATGTTGAAAACTAGTTATTTATATAAAAATTCTATTCCAGTTGCTACTCGCCAGCAAAGAAATTGCCACACGATTTCTGGTGAAGGGAATTCACATGTATTGAAGAGAGGAGGAGTTCAAAAGGAAAGAAAAATATAAGAGGTAGTAATGCACTGGCTAAAACAATAGATATTATTAGGATTAGGACAAAGAAGGTATTTGTATTATCTTTCTTAGTGTATTTAAAGTATGTATAATTCTCTTTTTTAAGGATTTGTATTAGGAGTACCCATAGCTAAAAGATCATTTTATGACATTCTTTCCATTTTGATGAATTAAGTTTATTATAAAGCTAATAATAAAGTTTATCTGACAATAAAAATCATAACACCAAATCAAGAACAACTTCCCAATAAGTGAATGTGCCTGTGTGGATAATAGTCCATTTGAACTATAAATGTTGTGTTATTTATGGTCATATTTAAGACTGATTGTCTCGTAAAATAGGGTATTGCCACTTTTCAGGCTAGCTTTCTACCTCACCAATTAATACTTTACATTATTAAATTCTATTTCTCATGTTTAGGATAATTAGTTAAACTATCATATTAGATATTTTGATAATAATTCAAATATTATTATTATTTTCAAATATTAAAATAAGACTAATATAAAACTTTCTTTACATATTTTTGTTTTTTTGTACTCATCTGATTGAGACCTCAGAACCTTTGGAGGATGACTGTTTTTGACAAGGCCATGAAAAATCTTTTGGCATAAAAATAGTTGGAAAAAGAGGGTGTGAAAAAGGAGGGAACCAATAAAATAATATATAGATATAATAGTATTTTTAAGAAATTTTTGAATACTCAAAAATATACCTATTTCTTTTATTTTTATGGGTTACTGCTCACCAGACAAGCTTTTCAAGGAGGGGGCAGAATAAAATGAACAAATGAGCACAGATGTGAAGATTAAATGCAGTGGGAAACATATAATAGTAGGAAATTCCACAACAGAGAGGTAGCTGCAAAGGAGGTACCATAATGAGAGAGTATGGAATTTTCAAAGCTCACACAATATTTATGTGCAAGCAAAGCATCCCTTGTGGTATGTGGGCGTCGCAGTGGTCGTTGATGATGGACATCTACCTCAAGCTTTTCTCTTCAGCATTTATAAGTAGGAAAGTAGTGCACCAATGTCAAACGCAGACTTAAAGAGGTCAAGGGGAGGTTAGAAAGGAGAAAGGAGGGTTGTTGGTCTCATAACATAAGACTCAAACCCTGTCAAAGAAGGTGGTTTGGGGCACTACCTCTGGTGGCTGAGGCAGCCACTTTCTATTCAAAGGGTGACCAGGCCGCAATAACTGGAAATGGCTGTTTACGAAGGAGGCAGGAGCCACCACAACCTGAACAGAACACCCAGTTTCTTTTGAGGCTCCTTAGCAACCATTGTGATTTGGGTTTTACCAGAATAGTTTGTTACTTTAATATTTTATCATTGATTTCTCTGAATTTGAGAGACAGTTAGAGGCCTTCTGAAGGAATAGGAAAGTTAGGGTGTTTGAAAAAAGGTGTGAAGGAGGTTGGAGGTTTTTAAAGAATTCCATTTATGAAGACCAAACCGTGGCTTGCAGAAATTCATCAGATTGGCAGGAGGCACAAAAGAGATAGGAAAGATGATCGCCAGGCAACTCTGAGATACAAAGAAAGATGAATTGAAGTGAGTGGAAGAGCTAGGGTTGAGTCATCACCCATAAAGGAAAAACAGGTGAACCCTTTGAGAAGACGTTAGAAGTGGCAAGATAAAGTTGGAGATAGGAACTTCAAGCCTGGGGACATGGTGTGGAAAGGGAGAAGAAGAGATCAGGCTCCAACTCAAGCAAAGACAATATGGAAGGATTTGGAAAACTGAATAGATAAAGCAAAGGAAAGGAGGGAGCTTGGGGAGCAGTGGAAAGCGCACTCATCATGCCAGGTCGAAGCTTTAGGTATGTCAAGTGAAGTGCCACCACACAAGACTCACCCTAAGGGCAGAAGACCATCAATCAGTAGTTGGCCAGTATTAATCACCACAGTCAGACCCACCGAGTGCTTAAGAAATGTGCTCTGATTGAAAACCTACATGCGGCGCGTCACACAAACATAAACTAATTATTTTTGCTGTAATCGTAAGTAACTTTGAAATGAAACGTAATACATCATAAGGTTTATTAACAATAAATGTTCTTTATCGTTTGTCTAATATTTTCAAGTTTGTCGCAGAGGTTTTGGATCACTTTATATATATATATATATATATATATATATATATATATATATATATATATATATATATATATATATATTATATATATATATTTTATATATATATATATATATTTATATATAACTTAACTATATATATATATATATATACTCTACATATATATATATATATATATATATATACTATACTCTTTTCTATATATATATTAATAGAAAGAGTATAGCAAAATTTATGTGCTTCATGAGTTTTCTTTTCTCTTTACAGTATCAACATTAGATGTTATTTATCTCCACAATGGATTTCTTACCTTAATATTTCTTAATTTGTACTTTCATACGGTAAGCCACAAAAGAAAATCATTAATGGTGTTGAATTATTGCAAATACATATTCTTATTAAAACCGCAAATAAATTGGATTGTAAGTAGAATATCTTCTCTTTTCATTTAGTTATTGTATCACCATTGACACCTGACTACTTTTACATTGAGCTTATTGTGTCACCATTGACACCTGACTACTTTTACATTGAGCTTATTGTGTCACCATTGACACCTGACTACTTTTATATTGAGCTTATTGTGTCACCATTGACACTTGACTACTTTTACATTGAGCTTATTGTGTCACCATTGACACCTGACTACTTTTACATTGAGCTTATTGTGTCACCATTGACACCTGACCACTTTTACATTGAGCTTATTGTGTCACCATTGACACCTGACTACTTTTACATTGAGCTTATTGTGTCACCATTGACACTTGACTACTTTTACATTGGCCTCAGGTTAACTGAGGTAAGAATAATTTTAGGGTTTCATACACTTGTATATAGATTTTACAATGAAATAAATAAAATGAAAATATGAAAATAAATGAAATCAATGAATTATAAAATAACACTAAAGTAAAAATTCCTTTTCATTTCCTAGGTCAACACGGTTTGGGGCCCTTATTTGGCTATTATCAAACCCCCTTTGGAGCCTTTTTGCAAACCACCTAAGAAAACCCTTTGAGAGCATCATTATTGAAATTACTAAAATCACTTATAAAAATCCTTTGGAACCTGCTGAACATTATTTCATAATTTTAGGTCACCATTCTGGGACATCGTTTCTTTTTTTTATCATCGCCAAAATTTGACCCCCATGGGATTTACTGTGATTGGTGATTGAAAATTTAAAAGAACAATTCTTTTTAACCATTGTCAGGGAATTGCCTTAGGCACCCATGTTTAATTTATTAACAATATTTGCCGGAGTTGGTGATTGAAAAATCTTAAAAGAACAATTCTGTTTTTAACCATTGTCAGGGGATTGCCTATGCCTGCACAGAAGGTAATAGCTTAGATTACTGTGATTGGTGATTGAAAATATAAAAATAACATTTCTTTTTGACTAATGTCAGTGAAATGCCCTAAGCACCCCTTTTGCATTTATTCACACAAATTATCTTTTGAAAACAATTGAAGAACCCTCTTTCTTGTGTGTTAAGAGAAGTGTTAATGACTTAATAACTAAAAACCTTTAAGAATCACTTATCCATTATCCTTGGTCAAACACTGCTGACATTTTTTTAGTGTTTGCCCTTAAAAACTTCAAAATAAAACCTGTGATTTAACAAAAAGAGATATTAATAAGAACCAGATTTCCTTATATTAAAAAGTTATTTTTTGTGTAATAAATTAATAAATCTTTTTAAGTTATTTTGGGGACCATTACTGATTTGGGTGGGAAAATAAATATCTACATATTTTATCATTTACTACAAAAACATATTTTGCGTTCTTATGTTACAAACAATTATTATTTTTCAAAAAAAAAAAAAGTATACTAAATGTACTTATTAAGAATACTAAATGGTTTATAGGTATCCACCTTAACATACTAACCTTATTAACATTTCTTCAATTACACCTTTCTCACTTACTAACCTTAATTTTCTAGATTACCATTCTTAACTTTATACTAACTTTCCTACCTGAGTGAATATTTTGTACTAACCAATACTGGTAATTTATGTATGAACATAGAGTACTCCTACTAATTTACTAATTCTAATCTCTATGATATTAAATAAAATTATCTATGTATATATATGTAAGATAAATTTTATTTTACTAAAATTAAATAATAAAATAAATAAAAATAAAACCATAGACAATTATATATTTTAGCTTCGCACTATCATTTTAAATTGATTTACATCCGAGCATCATTTATGCTTTCAATGTTACTTGCTGGTTAAACTGTTTGCAGGTAATTTAATTTTATCTGCCAATTTCTGCTTTACTTTGCTTACATAGCATTTTTGCATTCCCTAATTCTTTATATCATCTTTTTCGTATTTGCTGGAGCCTGTGTTTGTCTTGTCTTATGTCATCTCATCCGACTCCTGTATGCTTTTGTGTTGCATGTTCTTATAAAACCTGAGAATCATCTCCTGCGTTTCAACAAACCAAGATCAGAATATCAAAGAAAAATAGGTAGTTGAACGTAAGTTGGTTTTAGCTTTTTCAACTATTGAAATGATTGACGGTGCATTGAGCATACACACTTCCACATTTCTAAACACCCATTGTTTTGACAACTTCTCTATAGATCATCATAACCCAAACACACAAAACATTAACATATAAATTAGGGATGTACCGATACCAGAAAAGAGGCCGATACCGATACTCTATTTTTAGGTGCCGATACCAGATACTTCCCAGTCTAATATATTAAATACCACAATGTGGAATGAACATTTGTGCACTGCTAGGCAACTCAGAATTGCATTCCTTGTACAAACAGCCCTTGTCATTTATATTTCATATTTGGTTGTGCCACAGTATCTATTTTTGTTTTATAAATAAAAATATTACATCTTTAGAGAATAATAAATGCAAATATAATATTAAATAACTTTTTGTTTGTGTTTATTTAAAAATATTCATTTCATTTACTTTCAAGTAGGTATTAACAAAGTTTAGCTACTAGCTTTTATGTTTTAACATGATTACAATTTACAAGAAGATTCTTTAACTAGCTACAATATAAAGAATAAAAATAATGAAAAGAAAGAGACCTCAATTTATCAGCCGAAAAGTTAAAATAAAAAAACGCTATTACTCAAACATGACATGGCAAGCCACTTTGCTTTAAAAAGATGATATAATTTCAATATAAATTTCAAAGAAATTCACAAATTGTGATGCAAAAACATTAAGCTTTTACTAGTATCTGGCGAGAGACTGTTCCTTTTTGGGGTGTTTACATTCCTACCTACACTATAAATACGCTCTCTCTCGACTGATGAAGGAGTGCTGATAATTATTTGCCTGCAAGCACTGATAATAATGAAAACATTGGCCCATTTTCATCACCGCATGAAAGGTTTCTCTTCTGTAGGCAGCATCTCATGTTTTCGTAGAGCCTCATCTCCTCTTTACAGACTGCAAATTTGAATTATCTTGCTCCTTGATGACTGTCTCTTCCATTTTTTCGATGAGGTTCCTTGGTTGGATTCCTTTGAAGGTGAATGAGATGTCAGTACAATTAGGCCATAGAACACTTATCAGAATCTGGCATGTCAATCCTCATCTTTCCAGTAGGTTTTATTTCTTTCAAAGCCACCATCGTCACTATCAGTGCTGTTGCCCGGGGGTTGCAGATATTATTGCTTCTTAAAGTTCTTTATTTGTTTTTAATATTGTCTCTCTTTCTATCTTCGCATTTTTTTACAGTTATCACAAGCGCTAATATACAGAGCCCAATTCAAGGAGAGGAAGCAAAATAATAAATCGCCAAGAATAAAAGCCATATAAACTCAAAGCATAAATTTCATTGGTTAGAACAGATGCCAGGTTTAAAGTAGGGAAGATAAAATTGGGCAGGAAACAAAGAAGAAGGAAGATAATTCCAAATAACAAAGGTGATTGAAAAGATAAAAGGACCACTGAAAACACAGAAGAATGATGAGAATTCCACAGAACAGAGGTTACTGGAAGGAAGAAAGGACTACCTCGATCAAGTCTGGTTGCTAATATGCACACAAAACTCATATGCAGAGGCAGTTTTTCCAGTATCGAGAAGGCGCCACGTAAAGGTAATTGATGCGGTGGATAGTTTCCTGAAGGCTTTTGCCTCTACAGTACCTATAGAAAGGGATAAAGCACCAACATCCTTACTTAAATGCCAAAGGGTCAGTGAACTAGAAGCGCAGGACAGTTTATAGTATTTTGGCCTTTGACTTGACCCTATCCAAAAGCCGGATGAAACCAAAGCCCCCCCACAGATATGGGAGCAGTACTCCATGCAAGGGCGGATGAGACCCTTGCTTTAGGTGGAGTAACTGAGAAGAGGAAAAAAGTCTCGCACTCTACTAAACAGAACTCCCCAGTTTCTTTGGGGCCGCCCTAGCAACCATGTGATTTGAAGTTTTCAAAACATTTTTTGATTATGTTAAGGCCAAGGATGTTTATATTGTCAACAGGAGAGACAGAGAACTGTCGAAAGAGATGAAAGTTAGAGTGTCTTAGAGAGAGAGATTTGTAAGTTGGGTTTTTAAAGAATTAAATTTTTCTAAGCTTTGGCATGAGGCATGAGGCCCAAGCACAAATTCTATCCCAAGATATTTGAGAATAGGAGCTCGGAAGGATTAGGAACGGAGGTGATTCTAGTAAAGAACGAATTGATATGATTCGAAGGATGATGGGTCAAGTCATCGACATATGAGTGGACAAAGTTAGATGTGCAGGTGAGAGATCATTGATGAAAAGCAGGAATAAAAGTAGGAGATAAAACAGAACCTAGAGGAACACCACGATAGAAAAAGAAGAAGTCGCCATCAACAACAGCCAACATTAAGCGATTTTTAAAGCTAGACATAAGTAAGCAGAGAAGAAGGAAACTAAAGGAGGGGCGGAGCAGGAGCAGTGACGCATGCCATACGGTCAAATGCTTTGGATATGTCCAAACCACCACCACACCCCAAATCTTCCTGTAGTTCCTAAGGCGGAAAACCATAAATCTGTTAAATAGAGGAAAGTATATCACCAGTGATCTCAAGCTTCGAAAGCTGTACTGGTGATCTCTGAGAAAGAGGAAGAGAAGTTCAGAGATGATCTAGAAGTGAGGGTTGAGAAGGTTTCAAGATCTTAGAAAGAATACAAGTGAAACTATAGGGCGATAGTTAGAAGGATCAGAGCAGCATCATTTTCGGAATAGATTTGGACATATGCACGCTTCCAACACTGAGGGAAAATGCTGAAGTATTGAAGGCCCATAGGAGATATAAGTTTGAAACGAGGGGAATTGGGAGTCAGCACGGGCTTACACTTCTTAAAACTTGGGAGGAATACCATCCAGGACTACCGCCTTCCTAACGTTCATAGATTTCAAAGGAGCTCATGCACCCAATCAAATGAAATGACTGGTAAATATAGAGACACCTGAGAGAGAAGAAGGAGGAAGAAGAATACCAGAATGCGTCCAGGGTTGAATTAGAGAAAAAATAGTAAGAGTCAAAAGATGATTGGCCTTTTCAGTTGGAATATTAACAACAGAATCATCAGAGCGAATAAGAGGAGGAAAGGATGATTTACAGAAGTTGTTAAGAGATGTTTTGGCAAGAGGCAGAGAGATTTGTCAGTCGGAGAACCAAGGAGGTCAAGCAGCATTTTAGTTTTAATGAATAAGCTCATCTTCGATCGAAGAGTATCCCTGCCTTGTTTCTGGCCTGAATGAAAATTGGCAAGGAGTGATAGGAGACGGAATTTTCCACCCGATAAAGCAACATTGTTTCTTGCCTGAATGGCCTTGGGGAACAAGCACGATCGAACCATGGATTTTTGAGGAGAAAAGATTTAGTCCAGAAGGAATGAACCTGCTCATCCCATTAACAATTCTGATTTCCCTTTATCAGCAGAATCTGAAGCGGTCTTAAAGTCAAAGCAGTCACTTCAATTATAGTTAGCGTAGAAGCAACGCAATGCCACCCAATATGGGCCCGATCAAAATGCCAGAAAAACCGCATAGGGCAGGATGGAGATGTTGGAGAGAAAGTATTAAAAATTAAGTGATATAAGGTTGTGTTCAGATTTACCGATAGGAGAGAAGGTGGTGTATTTATAGAGAGAAGGACTTGTGGTGAAACATAGGTCAAGTGTGTTCTAGAGAAATGGTTGGGACGATCCGGAATGTGTGTAGGTTATTTAATCAGTTGCTCGAGATCCTGATTGATTCGGCTTCCTTCCCAACTAAATCAGTGCGAGAGGAACCCAACAATTCAGTTTTTGTGTACATTGAAATCCCTAAATAAGAGGACCTCAGTATTTGGATGAAGATATAACAGTCTCGTGAGTAGTGAGGTAAAGTAATCAAAAAAAGGCATGAAAATCTGTTCTGTTAGGAGAACAGTAGCAAAGCATAAGAATATTGTAGTAGAAGGAAGGAAGAAAGATTTTAAGCCACAAATTTCATCAGTAGGAGTTCAAGATTCTTGAGGGCAGCAGTGTTACCATAAAGATGTTTATATTTACATAGGCACATACTCCACCCTTCAAGCGGAAGTATAAAATAAGTTATAGTTAGGATATATCCTTGAGGATTGAAGGATGAATTCTTGCCATCTGGGTCTCCAGACAAGAGCATAAGTAGGTTTGAGTTAGAGAGGTAGTATTCCATGGATGCAGAGTTAAGAGTGCAAGCCATTGATGTTATGGTAAAATCAAAAGAAAGCCACGCCTGGGCAAATCTAACTATACTCTGCGCACACGCAATCACAAAAAAAAAAAAAAACCAGACAAACAACAAATAGACGAAAACCAAAGGAGAAATGAGGAAAATTTATTAAATGCGCTAAAACCTAAATTTTAAAGCGATAAAACCCTATTTACAGCAAATCTAAAAATGGAGCTAATCCAGAAAGTTTAAAAGCACTCACTCTCACAAAATTGCATACAAAAAAAAATACTAGTGATCAACTAAAAAAGTAGAAAATAAATCTGTATAAATTATAAAAATGGCTGTCCAAATAGGTAAGTTTTACGCTAAAGACCAAGTTGGAGAAACGCTATAAATCTAAGTTAAAAAGGAAATCGAGGAAAAAAAACATAACTTGGTACTAGCTCTCTATATCGAAACTAGATTTACTATTGAATCTAAAAGTTTCTCATAATTTTTCACCCCAAAAAGTAAAGTATCGGCTAAATATCGGCCATTTAACCGATACCATCAAAAATGGCCGATACTGCCGATATTCTGGTATCGGTACATCCCAAATATATATATAATATATATATATATATATATATACTACTATATATCATATATATTTTTGTATATATATATATATATATATATATATATATATACTATATATATACTATACTAACAAAAATTAGCACTGGAACAAATTTTCAGTTCCGGCGGGCGAATTAGCGGAATCATAAAATAATTCCGGCGGAACGAGAATTTCTTATGAACTTTCGTTTAACTATAGAGAAATGTAAAAAAATTTATTTAATTTTCAACATAAAATCTTACGTTTGGTACAACGCCACACTTCATGAACATATGGAAAATCATCATCGAAAGAATATCTGGAAGTTTAAAATTTTTAATAGTTAAAGGGAGAGTCTTGTATTTTCTAGAACAGGAAAACCACAAAAGAGCAATAGATCAATGGCTGAGATGATGAGTTTTGAGGAGGGTTTCTCCCCAAAAATTACGACATATCAATGACCCAAATCACAGAAAATATTAATTTATCACAATGAGTAACCAGCCATTCTCAGTCACAGAAGAGAAGGGATAGAACTTATATAAGCCATCTTCAAACCAAAATATCTTATTCTAGTAGAAAATATTTTGTAGAGATGTTACCAACTTCATACAGGAAATTATGATCAGGCAGGAGGAGGGAAGTAGTTTTCGAGAAGTTCTAAGGCTGATCAGATATCATTACACTGAATATATAGAGAGCTGAGATACTAAACTGAGTCATTTATTTGTGAACTTTAATTTCAAAACACCATAGGGTTTTAAAAATGGATGACCCTTCATAATTGCAAAACAGCTTTTACCTGGTTCTATCTGCTAAGGTAAGTCTACTACAGTTTTGAAATTATAATGGGCACAATGAATTAGAACATATAAACTTTCAAGCTCATTGGTCTTCAAGATGGAGCATATAACATAAACTTGGAACTTATTTAGCAGGATACACCGGCTTCTCGATGGTCAGTTAATAAACTAATTTGTTATTAAAGATATGTTACTATACAGAATGAGTGTAGTTTAATAAAGAGAAATGTGCAGATATGTTTGCTTGTTTCAATCATTTAGCTGAAAAATGAACAAAGATGCAAAGGGACTTTGGATTCTGCATCTTTACAAAACCCACTTATGTTAGATCTTGTGGAAGTGGAATCTTTTATAATTTTGATTCTAAGAAAGGTCCAGATCAGGCTTTGAAGACACTCTACCAGTTTATATAGAACAGTCAATCTAATTTAGCTTGAAGCTGCTGATGTGTATGCCAGGAACAGATTCTAAGAGTTTTGCAGTAATTCGGATTTTAGAAACATAGAAAGCAAAATCAATTGTTCTCCATATTTGAAGGCTCTCCTGACCTTCTATCTCTCAAAAACTCTGAGGATGCAGGCACCAGCAGGGTTCAGGCTTTAAAGAAGAGAGCTTTGAAGAAGCATTACAGGGTTTAAATTTACACTTTGAGCCAAAAGGAAGAAGAGGATCAATAGACATATATCAAAACAGGATAATTGTTTTTCAAATACTGTAGTAGACCCAAGATGCAAACTGACTTTATTTTCTAATGAAATAATGTAATGGAGTAAAAAATGGATAGAAAATATGCAAATAATTGAAGGTAGAAGTGATTATAGTAGTAGCAGTACAGAAGAAGGAGTTCAAACGATGAGTTATCCATAAGGCTTTTCAAGAAACCCAGGCAACATCTGCAATGGACTTAGATTTTGCCCAGTACCTCGAAATCGTAGGAGCAGCTGAAAAACTCACACCTGGTTGCAGGTTTTTATAGTTTTGAGTGAAATGATGGCCGAGTGAGTTAGTGTAAAGGAAAAAAGAAGATAATTAGCTCTTTGGTGAAATTCTTAAAGAAATAAATTTTTACCAAGAAATCAATTTTTAATCTGGGAAAAGAAAAAGGAAAGGATAGCCGCTATTTAAATATCAAGAGGTACACTTCTTAATGCTTTAAAATAGTGTACACGATAATTGAAGTAGTATAAGTTTCATTTTCAAGCCAGGAAATATATTTGAGCTTTTAGAAAATATTGCCCAATACTAGTGAAAACAGTTTTACTGTAGATATGTAATCACTGTATGAATGCTACACAAGGCTATTATTATTTTGTTCAAAGATGGGCTATGGGTTTTATAAAATAAATCCCTTCATCAATTTTCTCAGAAGTAGATTAATCATTTACGGGAGTTCGGGCCGGGGAATATTTAAATTCCGAGGTCAGAAATAAGAAAAGACTAGTTATCTTTCGCTGTGTTTTTCTAATATATATATATATATACTGCCTCATATATATATATATATATATATATATATATATTGCTCTATATGCTATATATATATATATATATATATATATATATATATATATATATATAATAAACTAATAATAACTAAACTAATAATAATAACCAAACCACCAAAACTTTAGATGGGATAAGTGGAATGTTTCTTCCTCAGTAATTTCAATTTTCTCAGATTTGATATCCATTTTTTATTTATCTTAACAAAAAAATAATTCAAAAAATTAATATACTGTAAACAGAACAAAAAATATATTCTAAAAATTAGCATTATAATCTAATTCAAAGTCTTCAATATTAAACCTGTCAAATATCTCCATAACTTCTAAGTTCGGATTGAACGTTCTTCTTATCTCGATTCTACTGAAATTATAAAGACAAAACCTTTATATACCAAAAATCAAAAAACTAAATATTTTAGTCTAAAAAGTAATTTCTATACCAAATTCATGAAGTTAGTTAGGCCTTAGATTTCTGAAACATTTATGATATTGATATATTGATACCTCAATTTCAATAAATTCAAATAAATAAATTTTCTTAA
>JABUQX010010807.1:0-2500 GCA_015478945.1 Trachelipus rathkii
AAGATGGTTTCTTTCTCATTTCATTTCCAGCTGTTTTATCGTTCAACTTCGAAGACAGTCAGATTCATATATATAGTTAGTAATATAATTATATATATAGTAATATATATATATATATATATATATAAATATTAATAGTATATAATATATATATATATATATATATATAATATATATTATAATATTATGATATATATATATATATTTATATTATATATATATAATATATATATGTATAATATACATATATATATTATATATATAGAAATATATATTAATATTATTATATATATATAATATATATATATATATTATATATTATATATATATATAGTTATATATATATATCTAGTATGTATTATATATATATAATATATAATTTTATATAGATATATATATTATAGGTTAGGGTATACTTATTTATTTATATATATATATATATATATTATATATATATAATATATATATGTATAATATATACTATATATAATATATTATATATGATATCTATATAATTCTATATAATAAATATTATATATATATAATATAATGAAAATATATTATATATATCTATATATTATTATATATATATATATATTAATATATAGTATAATAATATATATTTATTAATATATAATAAATATATATAATATTATATTATTATAATTACATAGTATGTTGTTATATGAGTATGGATGTTATACAATCTACAGACTTGAAACTTTCTGTGAGTATTATATATATATATATATATGATATATTATATGATGATATATATATATATAGTATATATTAATATAGTATATATATATTAATATATCTATATTAATATTATATTATATATTACTATATATATTTATATATATATATATTATTATTATATATATATTAATATATATATAATAAGATATATATATTATATAAATATATATATGACATATATTATTAGTATTAATATGATTATATAATATATTAGTATATTAATATATATTATATATATGAGTATTTATATTATAGATATATATATGTGATATATATATAGTTCATAATATATAATATATATATAATATAATTATATAATATATAATATTTATATATATATATATATCTATAATATTATATATATAATATAGTATAATATATTATATATATAAATTATATTTCAGCACTTGGCGTTAGTCGAAGTGTATATAGTCATTTCGAATATTGTATATGGGTATTGTAAAAGGAGTTATATATATATATATATTTATAATTATAATATGATAGTATATTATATATATATATTATTATATATATATATATATATATATATTATATATATATATATATATATACGTATATATATTATAAATATATATCTTATATATATAAGTATATTATATATATATATATATATATATGTATATATAGTATATATATATATATAAATTATTATAATATATATATTTATATTATAGTTATATTATAAGGGATGTACCGATTAGTATTCGTATATGGTATCAATATTGTCCATTTTTTTGTTGGTTCGGTAATCGGTATGTATTGTTGTATGATGGCCGATATTCTTATTTTTGGGGTGAGAATTATGAAAACCTTTTAGTTAAATAATAAATGTAGTTTCAATATACAAAAGGTTTCTAATAAGGAATTTCTTAAGCTAACTGAAACCCCACAAGAATGGCGATCTCCGATGTGACGGCACTTTAGAATTCATTTAAATAGCATAACTGAGGAGTTTGCTCGCCTGACAAAGAAAAAAAGATTCACAGAAGTTGACCGCCTTTAATCACAACCTGCAAAGCCTGATCGTGGATGGTGCTTTTTTCGAACAAATAAACTTACTGAAGATGAAGAGGATTTGGGATATGTTAGACCTTTGAATAGTTCATGGCTGAAATAGCTAATTGACATCTCATTCACATACTTCAAAGGATTGACCAAGGAACCCTAATTGGCGAACAACTGAAAGACAGTCTCCAGGAGCAAAGATATTCAATTTGCAATCTGTGCAAGTAAGAGATGCGGCTCTTCGCTAGCAACTAAGAAGAAAAAGATCTGATTGGAGATGGGCTGCCTACAACAAGAGAATCTTGTGGTGTTAGTCTCAATAGTGTGGTGATCATGAAGACTGGTTATTGGCTGATCAAGGGCTTTGCTTTCCCATGAATTATATGGCTGGTATCGCTTGGCGAAGGCAGAGATTTTATCAGGTGTCGAGTTGATCCCCTCGTTAGTGGTTGGTTCATCGTCCATAGGTGTTCTCAGTGAGAGCAGCGTTATTTTTTAGTGTTGGATCGGCCACAGGATTTTGGGTTTGGGTTTGGTGTGTGTGGTGGTGTTGTTGTGTGGTAATGGTAAACACCCTGTGGTTGAACGGTGGACTTGGGGGTTGATCGTGGCTTTCGGCGGTTGCTGGTTTTCCGCGTCCCGCGCGTGCGTTCGGATCTGCCAAAAAGGAACAGTACGCTCTGCCAGATAGCTGTGGTGAAGGTAGCTT
>JABUQX010010807.1:35000-40000 GCA_015478945.1 Trachelipus rathkii
AATATGATTATTTTCTTTTATATTTATCCAAGAGTAAATAGTGCTTAACAGGTAATCACATATATGCTCCGGCACACACACACACACCTACTCACACCCACAACCCACACGCCACACACCTACAACCCACAACCACACGTCTACAGCTACACACACCACACACACTATCGCCTATCCATATACCAGCTTTTATTGGTATTCTAAAGTTTCAACCCTTTTTTGCTTCTCAAAAAAATTAGATGTATAGATGCGACGTTTATCTATAACTTTTAATCATTAACTTTTGGTTTTGAGAATGTAGGATTTGGTTAAAATAGTTGGCAATTTATATTATTTATTAATGTCAACTAGAAATTTCGTGAAGTTCTATAATCAGCAGAAATACAATACATAAATTATCTCTTGATGAAGTTTAAATGATGACCGGTGGATTAACAGATCATTTTTGAACAAAAGTACTGCAATATTAATTTCTAATTTGATTTGTGAAACCATTATATAATGAGTTCTATTTATATTATAGCCATTTATTGGTTTGAAATGCCATAAAATTATTACAATATACATAACTGTGTGCCTTTAGACCACACACACACCTATATTATATTATATAATTTTTATATATATTATAATATTTATATATTTATTATATTATATATATATTTATTATTATATTATATTATTTTTTATATTATATATATATATATATATATACTATATATATATATATATATATATAAATATATATAATATATATATATATATATATATATATATATATATATATATATATATATATATATATATATATATATATATATATATATATATATATATATATATATATATATATGATAAAAATAATTTTTCCCATTGACGTGTTTCATTTGTACAATTAAGTTCGTAAAAATGAATTTGAAAGAACAGAAACGTTAGTCCTTGATATCACATAAATCGTGATTTAATTATTATTATTATTATTATTATTATTATTATTATTATTATTATTATTATATTATTATCTAAATTATTATTATTATTATAAGTAAGCTAAGTTAAATTTATTAATTATTATTATTCATTATTATTATTATTATAAGTAATAATAACATTAATTTACTAAAATTAATATAATAATAATAATAATAATAATAATAATAATAATAATAATAATAATAATAATAATAATAATAATAATAATAATAATAATAATAATAATAATAATAATAATAAAATAATAACCGAATGCCTTTATGTGTCATATGGGTCAATTGTGAGAATTTAAGCTTTGTAGGAATCATTATAATTAATGTCACTTATTTTAATGATATTAACAATAGATGAGTAGATAGATAGATAGATAGAGATAGATAGATAGATAGATAGATAGATAGCTAGATAGATAGATAGATAGTTAAATTGTAATAGATACATCGATAGATAGATAATAGATAGATAGACATTAGTCTTTTATTTTTCTTTCGTTCATTGCAGGTTGTATGGAAGCTACGAGGCCCTCCAAATCGGCTTCACAACAAGGGCTCTTCAAGACCTCACCGGGGGAATCGTGCAGAGTTTCAATCTTATCTCTCAAAGAGAAGTGCCTCACTATCAAGTCTAATTCGGCTGTGCCTCGGTCCACGCTGCTTGTCGTTCCCCATTAACTGTGGTACAAAACAACTTGAACTACGAAAATTATACTAGAGGGTCTGTCCTTGGCTACATAATAATAAGTAATAATAATAATAATAATAATAATAATAATAATAATAATAATAATAATAATAATAATAATAATAATAATAATAATAATAATAATAATAATAATAATAATAATTATAAATTGTTCTTATCTCGATAAAATAATAATAGATAGATAGATTAGATAGATAGATAGATAGATAGATAGATAGATAGATAGATAGATAGATAGATAGATAGATAGATAGATAGATAGATAGATTGATAGATTAGTTGAAGGGTTTGCAAAATATGTAATTAGAAATGCAGATAAAAATACTGATGAATCTTTGTTTCACAAGGAAGTTAATACCTAAAACAATTTGTTTATGATTTTAAAATAAAAATAAATAATTTAAAATTTATCAGTTGAAAACTGGCAGATTTACTACAGTCTCCATGTGCTATATTTGTTTCAATTTCGAGGCATTTAGTGCGGAGTTTTCATAATTTTACTGCCCTATCGAAAGAAAGAAGGACTCCCTAGGAAGCTGCTTTATATGATACAAACAAGGAATCAACCACGGGATTCTCACACTGCAGACCGATTGCTCCTTTGTTAGAGTCACAGTTTAAACCCGCTCTGACCCTTTTCTTTGAGTTCTACAATGATATTTGCCCGTCAAGTGATCTAGGGGCTTGACTACGCTTTCCATCACTGTTTTACATCCTTGTAGCACAAGGGATGTCTTTGGTACCAATTTTACTAAGAAATTGGTAACTCTAGGGTTGCTCCTTATGGCGACTTGCAATTTGGGTTTATTCGTTATGGTACCTGACAACTCTAGGGTTGGTGGGTATGGTACCTGGCAACTCGAGGATTGCTAGTTATGGTACCTTCTTCTTTCTAACCATTTCAAAAAAAATATGCCTAATATATAAGTTGTTTAGGCCACATATAAACGACTTTTCTGATTTGTGGGTCATAAAAATTATGCCGTACATTTGTTCTGTTGAATTATTTGCCGTCATCTTTTTTTCCTTCTGTATACAGTCTTTCTCATTTAAAAATTGTATCTGCGCCTACCTGAAAACCTGTAGAAGATTTGCGTTAATCGACTTGTGTGGGAGTTCTTATTCGTTTATTTCTCTTTTAAGACCATACTTTGAGTAGCGAATGGCGTAAGTACAGGTAAAAAGAATATATTGGATATTAGATTTTTTTTTAAATAGTAAGAGGAGAGTAGAGAGAGAGAGAGAGAGAGAGAGAGAGAGAGAGAAGAAGAGAGAGAGAGAGAAGAAGAGGAGAGAGAGAGAGAGAGAGAGAGGAGAGAGAGAGAGAGAGAGTCTTTTTATATTAAATTAATTGACAGGGAAGAATATTCATTAAATACAGATTCTCTTGGATTTAAATATATTAAAATGAAAGCTAGTAAGAATTCTGCTTGGGCACTTAAATTATCAAGAAAAGGTAAAACTATCTTAGCGGCGCCATTTTTTAAAAAAGAGGAAGCAATAAGAAAGAAAAAAAAACTTAAAAAGATGATCCGAAAAATATTCTTTGACATTCTTTTTAAGAAGCCATTTTGGGGCCTCAAAAGATGTTACTAATTGGGTAACAACACAAGAAGTAAAAGGTTACAATTATTTGAAGAATGTTTTCGAAAAAAAAATCTCCTATCAAAGTTAGCGTTTTTAGACGTCATATTTTAATTTTGTTTATAAGAAATAGGTACTTGTTCCGGATACTAAAGGGAAACAAACAAACAAACACACACACACACACACACACACCCTACTATATATATATATATATATATATTATATATATATATATATAATATATATATATATATATAATTATATCTATATATATATATATATATATTATATATCCTCTCTCCTCTATATATATATATATAATATAAATATATATATATATATATATATATTATATATAATATAATATATATTATATATATAGGAATCTACATAAATTATGCTCCTTCTCTCTCTCTCTCTCTCTCTCTCTATATATATTATATATATATATATATATATATATATATATATTATATATATATATATATATAATATATATATATATATATATATATATATATATATATATTATATATATATATATATATATAATATATAATATATATATATATTTATATATAATTATATAGTATATATAATATATATATATATATATATATATATATAGTATATATATATAAAAGTGGAGGAGTTGTTCTTTGTTATGTTTTGGATTGGCTGCCTCCACTCAAAGTTGGTTTATAAGTGTAGTTCGTCTCATCTTCTTTGTGGATTTTTCTGGTTTTAGTTTTTTTCTTTCTCATCTTTGTGGTTTTCTTTTGGAGACGAATATTTTGTTGGGCTTTTTAGGTAAAACGACTTCTATTGGAGTTTTTATTTTGGAAGTAGATACTTTTGCCTTATTTTTCATTCATGTTATTAACAAAAAAATCTTTAATTATATACATTGAATTAACATACAAAATTATACATTTTACATCTAAAACAATTTTGTTATAACAAATTTTTACTCTTTTTTTTTTAATACATCAAATCCGAAAATATGAAAAAACATATTTTATTTATTTAAACTATTTATATATAATACTGTCTTTAAAAATTATATCAATATCATGTAAGTTATTGTTAAAATCGTTCGCGGGAAATTTGATCATCAACATTTCACTATATATATATATATATATTATATATTATATATATATATTATTAATATTATAATATATATATATATATAATATATATATATATAATATCATTATATATATATATTTATATATTCAGCAGCTACCTGATATAAGATCATGTGAGGAAGATAGGGCCACAAGGGCCTAGCAGCCCGACCCTACGTTTACATTACTTGCATATACTGCTAACAAAGTGAGTTACGCCAGATGTAATTGGTCTGGTGGCTGAGAATGTGAGTTATTCTCTTTCCTTAGACTTTGCTTCGTCTACACGGAGCCGTAAACTAGAGTGGCACTCCTTCCTTGAATATTGCCCTACCCCTGAGCAGTGGTGTCCAAACTAAAATTAATATATTATATATATATATATATATATATATATTATATATATATATATATATATATTATATATATATTATATATATTATTATATGTGTTCGTGTGTGTGGTGTGTTGTGTGTGAATGAGTGTGTATGTATATAAATGTAGGTACGACACGATCGTAGTTATGGACGTGGGTGTAAACGTTTGTTAGCTTGAGTGGTATATACATACTGGGGTGAGGGTTGATCC